>OX243825.1:4379290-4392276 GCA_945859605.1 Lumbricus rubellus | reverse complement strand
CGCAGTTTCTTGATCTCATTGACCCAACTCTCTAAAACCCATTCCGCACAGTAATCGCTTGTCAAATAATTACAAAAGTATTCCAAAAATTTGAGCTTATTTCTTACAATTTTGATACTGAATTTGAAGCCGTGTTTTGATTTAATTTTATCCTGAAGAGGTTCATAATAATTTTTTCTCACGTTCAATCTTGTGAGTCTGGCAAATTCCATACCAACAGACTCCATTACTTGCCTCGCACCCAGGACATACATTTCAGGCCTTGCCTTCCTGCCAGCCTCAATGCTAGACATGTACTCTTTGAAAGAGGAAAGTATTGTTGTGAAATTTGGAGGCACCCCTGAAGATGCTACTGCATTTTGATGAATTTCAGCTGGTAATGCAGCAGTCTCACAGGCAACATTGAGCGCAACTTCACAAGGAACTGAATGGTTTTGCACAACAGAATCAGTAATAATTTCGGCGACAGGAAAGTCACTTATCAAAACGTTGTCAGCAAACCCCTTTGCAACAGGCAAAACAGAAGTGACTTTGTCAGTTACTCCTTTAGAAACGTCTAATCTCTGGTGCTCATATTTCCCCAAAATCCGTACGGACTCTTAATGCAATACAAATGCAAACTTGAATGCAACTGCTAGTTATCATAAATGAAAAATTACTGCAATGCAAATGCAAAGTTGAATGCAATTGCCAGTTATCATAATTGAAAAGCTTAATGCAATGCAATTTTACTCAATTCAGTTGCCAAGTTAAATGCTAGTACCATGTATCGTAACTGAAAAACTTAATGCAATACAAATGCAAAGTTGAATGCAAGTGGTTTTGCTTAAAAATTAATGCTATACAAGTGCAAAGTTGATTGCAAGTGCCATGCATCATAACTGAGACACTTAATGCAATACAAATGCAAAGTTGAATGCAAGTGCCAGGTATCATAACTGAAAAACTTGAATCAATGCAATTTCACTCAATTCAAATGCATCTTGAAAGCAAGTGCCATGCATAGTAACTGAAAAACTTAATGCAATGCAATTTTACTCAATTCAAATGCAAAGTTGAATGAAAGTGCCAATTATCGTATCTGAAAAACTTAATGCAATTTTACTCAATTCAAATGCAAAGTTGAAAGAAAGTGCCAAGTATAATAATTGAAAAACTTAATATGATCATCACTTAAAAACCTAATGCAATAAAAATGCAAAGTTGAATGCAAATGCCAGGTATCGTAACTAAAAAACTTAATTCAATGCAATTTCATGAAACACCATACATGCTGAGAAGTTCAATGCTATGTCAGTCATTTTACTTTATTGAAATGCAAACTTACAATGTAAATGCTAGTGCCAAGTAGTGTAATTTAAAAATTTAATGCAATGCAATTTTTATGAAACACCATCCATCATGCTCAAAGTGCAATGCTACATAATTGTCATTTGACTCGTTTGAAATCAGAAATGGAAAGTAGAATACAAGTAGGCTACCGAACATCCTAATGCAAAAACCTTGGAAATGCAATTTTGATTAAACACCGTTGCAAAGTAAAATACACGTGTCAAGTATCGTAAAGCAAAAACCAATGCAATGCAATTTTTTATTAAACGCCATCCATACTAAAAGTTTAATGCTGTCAAAGTCATGTGGCTTATGTCTAAGTTTACAACTACCGATCATTTTCAATTACAGATTTTCAAATGCAAACTGAAAGGCAAATTTCTTTTTCCAAATATCCTACAATTATTTGTAAAGCTTAGTGGCCTTTGCTGATTTCTGGAAACCATATATGTGACGATAATATGTTCTTACTTTATCTCTGACTGCTCTAGTCAGAGCATAGCCTGATTTTTTCAAGTCATGTTCAAGTTTTTTTCTGAAATCGTTTAGTTTTTCTAATCTCAGGTGTATCTCATATATTGGTGCAGAATGTTTTTCGATTAGATCTTCAAAATGTAATTTTACCAGTGAGGCATTTTCAATGGACCATGTTCCTCTACTGGGTGCAGTATACATGTCTTGTCTGAAGTCGTCTATTGATTCCGTATCATCGGAGTCAGGTTTGTAGCTTTCATCAGTAGTGTCACAGTCGTCAGTCGTGTCGTCGCCCTTGGCCATCCTTTCTATACAAGGTTCTTGTGGTTTTGAACCTTCACCAATAGACTTATTTTCTGTTAAGGCCTGTCTCAGCAAGTTTACAGTAAGCACGGAATTGTTTTGCTTTGAAATCATTTTATAGTATTTTGAGGCAGTAGCCTCTCTATGGCACATATGATCTGCAGCATCCCCTTTTTTGTTTGGGAAATTGGTGTGTATTTCAGTAACTGCCGTTTTTCTCAACTTTGAACAAGTAACTCTTTCATTATATCCGCTTTTAACAAAAGCACGTGTCAGCGCACTGCCTATGTTAGAAGCAGACATCTGCGTTCCAGTGGAATTGATAAACACAAATGGAGCTATGTTTAGAGCACTTAAATTATTGCGCATGCTCATGTAGCTTGCAAGCATAGCAGCTTCTTCTGCATCTACAGCAAGGTTTGCAGTCCCATGAGTAGTGGCTGTTTTGTGATTTAGAATTGTAAAACAGATACCGCCATCGGCTGTGCGTGGTGCACGCAGGCCTTGTTCATAATCGGTAGTTGTAAAGTTAGACATAACGCCTGATCTATGCGCATTTGTAACCGATAGCAAAACAATTAGGTGGTTTCGACATTGTATAAATTCCGCAGCAGGGGTCGTACTGTCAAGTTGCTTACACCTATGCCGCAGGATTTGCGTAGCCACAAGAGAGTATTGCGACGTTCTGTACTTCGCAATGTCATCCCTTGTGACTGGTTCTTGCCCATCCAACACCCGCCTGTTCAGTTCCTCTACAGTACATGGGCCACGCAGCGACTGTCGCCACCCTGGAAGTGCCTCTCGCAGTTTCTTGATCTCATTGACCCAACTCTCTAAAACCCATTCCGCACAGTAATCGCTTGTCAAATAATTACAAAAGTATTCCAAAAATTTGAGCTTATTTCTTACAGTTTTGATACTGAATTTGAAGCCGTGTTTTGATTTAATTTTATCCTGAAGAGGTTCATAATAATTTTTTCTCACGTTCAATCTTGTGAGTCTGGCAAATTCCATACCAACAGACTCCATTACTTGCCTCGCACCCAGGACATACATTTCAGGCCTTGCCTTCCTGCCAGCCTCAATGCTAGACATGTACTCTTTGAAAGAGGAAAGTATTGTTGTGAAATTTGGAGGCACCCCTGGAGATGCTACTGCATTTTGATGAATTTCAGCTGGTAATGCAGCAGTCTCACAGGCAACATTGAGCGCAACTTCACAAGGAACTGAATGGTTTTGCACAACAGAATCAGTAATAATTTCGGCGACAGGAAAGTCACTTATCAAAACGTTGTCAGCAAACCCCTTTGCAACAGGCAAAACAGAAGTGACTTTGTCAGTTACTCCTTTAGAAACGTCTAATCTCTGGTGCTCATATTTCCCCAAAATCCGTACGGACTCTTTATGGAATCTTCTAACGTGATCTGCAACGCACACTACAAACCTAATACACCCAGGCCAGGGGCAAGCAAATTTGGGTTTAGGGTTGCTATTCCCCTTTCTCCTCCTATACCCATCAACGTTATTAAGCAAAATCGTTGCTTCCAACTTGCCTTTTTTATGTACAGTTTGCAAATGACGTGACGCCCATTGTGTAGAATGTCCACAGATTGGACACGGAATTGAATGTTTTTCTTTCCGCTTGTATAGCTTTCCAGCTTTTGAACGCTTGTATGAATCTGTCAACCTGAAAGTAAACACAATGCAATTGTCACTGGTCGCATATTTCAAATCTGTAATGCCCAACATTGGCTCAGTTATTTTGTATGAGTGTGTTCAAAACCCAAAAGAGGTCCTTTATTGTTGTAAACCAAAGTACGAAACTTATTGTGTGCCTTTTACTAAACATTAACTGAAATGTTGTGCCAACTAAATACCACAATTGCACTCAAAACAAAAAGTACAAAATTTAGTGTATGCGTTTTGCTAAGCATTAACTGAAATGAAAGTCGTGCGAACTAAATACTAAATAAACTATATAATTGCACCCAATGAGCACCAAGAAACCCCCAAAAGTTACTTAAACTTTAGTATGACTGTATTTTAGTTGTACGTCACGTGACTTATTAAAATTATTATTTATTTCAGCATCTCCTAAAAATCAAATCAAAACATTCGAGCGTATAAGGTAGCCTATTTACTTTATTTGTGGATCCTTCTGCATCTGAGTAGTTTTTGGATCGATGGTGTTCTGTGCCAGCAGGTCCCGAGAATCGCAATCGCTTGGCCTCTCTGCATTCATTGAATGTTGAACCATATGACCACTCTCTGCAGTTGACTTGGCATATTGCATCTGAGTAGTTTTTGGATCAATGGTGTTCTGTGCCAGCAGGTCCCGAGAATCGCAATCGCTTGGCCTCTCTGCATTCATTGAATGTTGAACCATATGACCACTCTCTGCAGTTGACTTGGCATATTGCATCTGAGTAGTTTTTGGATCAATGGTGTTCTGTGCCAGCAGGTCCCGAGAATCGCAATCGCTTGGCCTCTCTGCATTCATTGAATGTTGAACCATATGACCACTCTCTGCAGTTGACTTGGCGTAAACATAATCAGTCTCAATTTGCCTTCTGCGTTCTGTTAGCCATCTTTCATAAACTGGGTTTGGGATGATCATTTCAAACAGCGCATCATAATGCTTGCAGTACAGATAAGATACCGTAATTGTCTTTCCAAAGGCCAAACCATCACTTGGACTGACCAACTGTCGAGTTATTTTGTCAATGCTGTTACCATACACAATTTCAATATTTGTGTGAAGTATATTTGCAATAGCTGTGACAGCTGCAAGCCCAGGCCAACCTCCTACTTTTCTTGTTGCTTCAACCTCTCCATCATCTTCAATTAGATTCTTGGCCCGCAGACTTTCCTCATTTTTTGTCATCCAACAAGCTGCAGCTTCTCTAAGCTGCAAATGAATCTCTTGGCCTTTCAGATGTGCACCAATTGACTTAAACAAACAATTTCCATCCATCGCTATATTATAGCGAAAAAGACCAAGTCCAGCAATTGCATCGTCTTGTGATTTTCTTTCTTGATCAATTTCACCAAATAAATCATCAGACTCTGTGAACAAATTGGCTCGACAGGTTATTGGAATGGATGAAACACAATTATTAACACCGAGTAAAGCCGACATGATTTGAGGACTAGACCCAAAGATAGATGGCCTGTTTTCCACATAGGCTGAGGACACTGGAGACACAAATGAATTGAACACTGTACTATCACAAGCCAACAAAGCATCAGAAACCGACCCCCCTTCAAACACAGACGACCCATTCACAGCATGAGAAATTGTCGATCCACCTTCAAACACAGCCGACCCATTGAAAAGCACAGCATCGGAAACTGCCAACCCGCCTGCGGAAACAGCCAAACCTTTGGAAATCACAGCATCAGAAACTGCCAACCCGCCTGCGGAAACAGCAGACCCATTCGAAAGCAGAGCATGAGAAATTGTGGATCCATCTGCGGAAACAGCCAAACCTTTAGAAATCACAGCATCAGAAACTGCCAACCCGCCTGCGGAAACAGCCAAACCTTTAGAAATCACAGCATCAGAAACTGCCAACCCGCCTGCGGAAACAGCCAAACCTTTAGAAATCACAGCATCAGAAATTGCCAACCCGCCTGCGGAAACAGCCAAACCTTTAGAAATCACAGCATCAGAAACTGCCAACCCGCCTGCGGAAACAGCCAAACCTTTAGAAATCACAGCATCAGAAACTGCCAACCCGCCTGCGGAAACAGCCAAACCTTTAGAAATCACAGCATCAGAAACTGCCAACCCGCCTGCGGAAACAGCCAAACCTTTAGAAATCACAGCATCAGAAATTGCCAACCCGCCTGCGGAAACAGCCAAACCTTTAGAAATCACAGCATCAGAAACTGCCAACCCGCCTGCGGAAACAGCCAAACCTTTAGAAATCACAGCATCAGAAATTGCCAACCCGCCTGCGGAAACAGCCAAACCTTTAGAAATCACAGCATCAGAAATTGCCAACCTGCCTGCGGAAACAGCCAAACCTTTAGAAATCACAGCATCAGAAACTGCCAACCCGCCTGCGGAAACAGCCAAACCTTTAGAAATCACAGCATCAGAAATTGCCAACCCGCCTGCGGAAACAGCCAAACCTTTAGAAATCACAGCATCAGAAACTGCCAACCTGCCTGCGGAAACAGCCAAACCTTTAGAAATCACAGCATCAGAAATTGCCAACCCGCCTGCGGAAACAGCCAAACCTTTAGAAATCACAGCATCAGAAACTCTCCCGTCCGCTGAAGTTGACTGCACTGCCGAATCATATACGCTTGTTGCTTTCACTTCAGCACACACAACAGGTTTTGCTGGCTTCTTTTCTCGCATCTTCACGATCCTTTTCTGTCTTTTGGTGAACTCCTTCTCACACTGACCATTTGTTCCTTAAATAACAAACAAACAGGCACATGCTGTATTTACAAATAAACAATCTTTTTCTGTATGTTAATTACATAATTTAAAGGACTCGCACAGTTTGATTGCTATAGTTTGTATTGTAGTTTTTGAATGAATACTCTATTACAGCTAATCTAGTCCCTTGTTCCCCAAGCACAAATTTGGTCCAGTGATGATATACTAAAAACTTCAACTGTTGCTTATGTAGGATTTCAAAGCGACCTACAAGACTTAAGCTTAGAGATACTAACAAAGGAGAATTATTGTCGTACTCTATTAAAAAGCCCTCATCTATATCCTGATGGCAACTATTTTAGTGATTTACAATGTGACAGCACATATTCCTGTATTCAATCCGTAAGATCAAAGCTAGCTTCCTCTCCATATTCTCTCTCATTTATGCATATAAATGCAAGAAGCGTGTTAACTAAAATTAATTAAATCAAAGGTCTGCTGAACTCTGTAGCAGTATCTATACAATACAATACAACTGAAATTTGATAATGCCCTCCTTTCAAAGCTAAGAAGTGCACATTGAAGTTCGGTGGTAATTAAAACTATCTATACTCTACAGGCAGACTCAAAGAGGAAAGTTTTTCAGTTTAGAGCGAAAGACAGACTCGCTAGGGGAGTTACGAACGTAAGGAGGCAGAGAGTTCCAGATGAAGGGACCAGCAAATGTGAAAGAACGCCGGCCAAGAACAAGATGTGTGCCAGGAACTACATACTTTCTAGCAGATGCTGATCGAAGAGAAGAGCGACCTTTAACAGAGTTACAAGATGTGACCATAGAAGATAGGTAGGATGGCAGGTGATCAGTGCATGCTTTGCACATGAGGAGTGCCAGCTTGAAGCGAATGCGCTCACATACAGGAAGCCAGTGTAAAGAGCGCAGAGCTGGTGTTATGTGGTCTTGGTAAGAGAGTGCAAGACACGATCTTGCAGCTTGATGAAGTATTCTATTTAGAGGAAGATGTGTGCATTTAGGGAGACCGTAAAGTACCGAGTTACAGTAGTCAAGTCGCGTAAGAATAAGAATAATAATAATAATCAGTGTTTTCAGTGATGCTGAGTCAAGAGTAGAGCGGAGCTGTCTGATTCTCCTTAGATGAAACAAACATGCCCGAGAGATGGCTGCTATCTGAGGTTTGAGGGAAAGTGCCGAGTCAAGGATGACTCCAAGATCCCGCACAGTAGACGAAGGAGAAAGTAGAGAAGAGGAAGTGCATAGTGAGAGTTCAGCACACTGTAGAAGCTTAGAAGAACGATCAAACCAAATTATCTCAGATTTGCCAGGGTTAAGTTTAAGGGGCATAGACAGACTCCATAGTATGTTGTCATCAATGCAGTTGGCGTCACATATCGGCCACCTGGGCTTAAACTAGATGATTTCTCTAAAGAAATTAACAATATTTTAGATGATAAGCTAAAAAAATAAAAAGACATACTGTAGTAATGTTATGTGATTTTAACATGGATTTCTTTAAAATTGATGGTCACAAGGCAACTGCTGCTCTCTACCACTGCCTTACTGCCCGGTTCATTGACCATACATCTACATTACTAGATAACATATTCACTGACATTTGAACCAAACTTATTTACTCCTCAATTCTCATCAAAGACATCTCTCACCATTTACCAATTAAAGCATGGTTTGATTTTTGGTCCCATCAAACTCTATAAAATGGCTCAAACACTGACATTTAACCTAGTATCTGATGACCATAAAGCCAAATTTTGCAATCATTAGACTCTACGGACTGGTCTTATATCCCTGAAGCTTTTAATTACAGTTCTCACTAGATACACTGATAGGCCTATGACCTATTTCTTAACAATTATAAGAAGCTTTATTATTATTCTTCTAATTTCCACTAGGACTCAATCAGAAAAAAGCCCTGTATGACTCGGGCACTTGTAAAATCTAGTAATAAGAAGACTAAACTAAATAAAAATTTGTGAAAATTAAAATTAGGCCAACAAGATGAAATTAATCTGGTGGTGGTGGTGATTATGATGATGATGATGATGATGATGATGATTATGATGATGATTGATGATGATTGATGATGATGATGATGATGATGATGATGATGATGATGATGATGATGATGATGATGATGATGATGATGATGATGATGATGATGATGATGATGATGATGATGATGATGATGATGATGATGATGATGATGATGATGATGATGATGATGATGATGATGATGATGATGATGATGATGATGATGATGATGATGATGATGATGATGATGATGATGACACATTTATAAAAATACAATTTAGTAACCTCTAAAGGTAAAGTTAACCAACAGGTAGGCAGGGCTACATAATCCTCAGTATGCAAATTGCAACCAAATAAGCAAGGGTGAAAGCACAGAATTTACACATAAATATGATTAGCTAAAATATTTCCTTACCTTGGAAAATCACAGTAGCTGGATAGCTTTTCCAAGGTTTCTTGCCAACTCGCCATTGCACCATGGTGCCTTTCTTTGCTTGCAAGAGCCATTCAGAAGAAATAACGCTGCATTTTCCCGCATCCACCCCTTCGACGAATTCAACCAGGCTCCACGACATCTTTGCCATCTAGATGAAAGTGATACAGTGCTACAGTGTTGTGATTCAGTCTTTATTATATTTGGTAAATAGCAGGTTTCATTAAGAAGAAGAAGAGGAAGAAGAGGAGGAGGTGCAGGAGAAGGAGGAGCAGAAGAAGGGAGGAAGAGAGAGTACCTTAAGCTAGCTGTTACGCAGACATTGGTATACATTGTTAGTGACTTAATTTTTTTAGCCTCGCCATATGTGGTGGGTGGCAAATACTCTCCCTTTCAGAGATTTTAACTTCAAACCTATCGCTCGACAGTCAGACAAGCTCGCCACTAGACTACAGTGCCGCCACCCTTTGATTGATTTATGCACAAGTGAAATAAATACTGAGGATAATGTGGAAATTATTCACATTCAAAAAAAGCGGAAATAAACCAAATAACAGATATTTAAAGTGCAAGAGAACATCATCTCAATGTAACTTATGGAGACTTTGTTTGTATAAGAAATTATATAGAACAATGACTACTATAAGGAGATGATTAAAAATAAAAGGAAGAGTGGCAGAAACATTGACACGCTTCAGTAACATTTGGAGGGGCAGGTAGAGTAGTGTTCACACCAAAGTGAAGATATTAAAATCAAATGCTATACTATACGTGGGTGAATAATGGAAATATATACAAAAACAGGACAAGACATTTGAAATTAGATGCAACGGAATTTATCCTATGCATTAGGTGACAGCAGAAAATCTCAAGTAAAGTAAATCTCATACACATACATTCAATCATTCATATAAACACACACAAACATAAATAGGCTACTTACATGAATACAATCGTACGTACAAACAATGAATACAAATATATATATATATATATACAAATCTGCAATTATGCCTACAAACATGCATAGAAATCTGCAATTATGCATACAAATATATTCAAACCTATAGTATATTCAAATATACATTATAAGATATACATAAAACATATGCATATACACTGTGTCCCAATAAATCGAGGCCCCTTTTTATAAAGTGAATAAAACAGGTAAATCTTAATCGATTTTCAAAATTTTGAAAACTGTTTTTATCCTGAGATAATTATCTTACACTGATTCAAATATGAAGTTTCTGGCATGAATATTGACGTCACAATTACGTCATTTGCATCAGAGAATTCATATGTTAAGTACCGAACACAACTTTCTCGGTTCTTAACATTGGATTTATTGGGACACAGTGTATATAGATATATATATAAACATGCATAGTTGCATACCAATATGTATGCATACAAACATACATACACACATACAAATATACATACAAATATACATGCAGACATGTAGAAATATACAAGTTTAGGACATCAACTCCTGGACAAATGCCCGGACAACCCACCCCCTCAAAAAGCTGCACAACCCGTCCCCATTTAGTCTAAGACACGAAAGACCCGGACAAAAAATCTTCCCCTTGCAAATAGCCTATTTCTGTAGTTTATTGATATTATCACTTAACTGCAGAAATAGGTTATTTTTGCACGAAGAAGGTTTTTTGTTTGTTTGATAACACGCATTTCATTTATCCAGCTTCTATTTAGATAACAATAATTTTTTTATCAATCTAGCTTCCATTATTAAAAAATTCGTTTACTCAGTCTATGCTCTATTCAAATAGCAACATTTGTTTCAGCAATCAAACTTCCATTGAAATAACAATTATTTTTCATCAATCCAGTATAATATAATATTAGCAAGAAAATGTTCATCTTTTTCAGGTTCCATTTAGGTAAAAATAATTGGTATCAAACAGACTATTTAGCAAGAAGTCTGCGCATCAATTGAACTTGTGTACGACCAACAAATATATGTCGAATTTAGTTAGGACTGCCATTTGGAGGATTACCATTTATAGGGGGGGTGTCAAGGGGTTTTGTCCGGTCGTATAATGACCATGCCCCGAAATATACATGCAATGATACATACATGCCTACATAAATTTGTTTATATAGGGTTACCAAAGTGCTCAGGTGATGAGATGAAAAAGAGGACACACAAAATGTTTATCCGGCTACCATCCCGTAGCTGGCTCGATCCTAGCCTCCTAGTGATGATAATGATGATGGTGCTCTGCCCGTATGCAGGTTCATTGGCTTTACGCCATGGGGATGAGATAAGTGAGGTGGTTTCCCGTTGCCTTCCTCATAGACAATGATGGGTAAGCAACTTGCCCAAGGTCGCTCCGCAGCAGCTTGCACCACTGCGTCCCACACGTGCTAGCCCGAGATGCCTAAATCTCTGAATGTCAATTCCAAGCCTGTGGCTTGAACTGCAGTCCGTTGCAACCAACATACGTATGCCGCTCTCGCTTACCGGTGTAGCTAACTAGGCTAGCCTATTGCTACATTGCAAATTAGGAACGCCTACATCTGTGTTCAAAAACAATACATTGTGCAGCTTACTGTACCTTAATTTTCTTGCCCGAATCTTCAGTTTCCTCGATGAGCGGCAGAACGAAATCTTGGAAATTTCGAAGTAGACGCATACATGCTGACAAACTCGCTTCACCTTATATAGGCTAAGCTTTTAGACATAGCCAGGGCCACGTCCTTGGGTAGGGAAGGTGAAGGATTTATTAAGCCGAAGTGTCGTACTATAATATTGAGCGTAGGTCTATTATAATGAATAGGTGTAAACAGGAGCGTTGACAGCAGGGATTGGCAGCCTTTATTTATGATGTGACACGCACAACATATGGTCAATTTTAATTAATTTATAATTCACCTTCCAATTCTCTACCTAAACGCCAGGCGTCGCCTAGCTGCCACTCTGACAGTTACTCGGGATGAATTTATGATACCAATATCGGAGAAGGATGCACAATTCCTTCTATCCGTTCCTATCCTCCATAGTCATCATTGCTCTCCTCCGTCCGGCCGCGCCGACGATGAGGCCTTTACATGGCGTCTCCACCCTGTCCTGTCCTTGATGATATCCATGGCATTCCTCATATCCATGTTCCTTTCTTTCAGATCTTCTCTTATGTTGTCCATTCAAGTTTTTCTCTGGCGCCCTCTGCTTCTCCCTCCCTCCACGTTGCCGTGCAGGGCTGCAGCTGGTACACTTAGGTTTCGTCATCATTTAAAAGTTTCTTGGTCTTTTTGCCAGGCGGTGACCATTCCTCTCCTGGTAGGGTAAGGAGGCCGTTGGATCCTTCTGGACCTCTTCCGCCCTTAGGTGTCCTTCCAGCACCTGCCGCCTGCGTTGGCCAGCCGTTTTCAGGGTTCTTGGTGAGCCTGTCCACCTCGCGTGACGCCCTAGGAGGTTCTTCGGCCGAGGCCTTCTCCCCTGATGGCATAGCCTCACCAAGCGCTCCCCTACTTGGCTGTTCGCCCCCCCCCCCCACCACGTCGAGGTGCAGGTCAGACTTTGGTAAGTTACTTTTAGTAAGTTACTTCAAATCGGAAGACAATTGCCTTTTTGCTAGTTTTAGCTGTAGCCTACTATACAGAAGTGCTTCTGCAACTGCACAGATCCAATTAGAACTGCACATTTTGTGTATGGCCTACAACTGCACGTGAAATAAAAAAAAGCTCTGGTAGGTGGCTTTTAGATCTAGACACGTTCTCCGACCTCATTTGGGCTACTCTTACGGACAACCTTTTTACTCAACGCAGCGCTCGTAAATAAGCTGGTGCCCATCAGCCCCGCGCATGGCTTTCAAATAGCGCTTTAGAAGTGTTAATATTACTATTATGAGAATTTTAAGGTGTATGATAAATTATATTCAGGACATCGCCATAGGTAGTTCTATTCGCCCTATATTATGGGTGTCACCAGGGGCGGATCCAGGGGGGGCCAATCCGGC
>OX243825.1:4281790-4374290 GCA_945859605.1 Lumbricus rubellus | reverse complement strand
CCCCTCCCCCAACCCACCCGGCAATTCTCACCCCGTGTAATATACTATATATGGTAGTATCAGTTGTCAAGTTTCAGCCAAACCCCGCTGCCAAGACCGTAGCCAGAAATTTATGGGGTGAACTGGGCTGGTCAGACATGCCACCGAATTGACTATGGGGTGTGGAGCTTGTTACTGTTTAATGACACTGCCGTTACAAAGACGATTTGAACCTCCACTGAGGAAGTTCGAGGTCGGCTACAAAACCATGTGTGTCTCAATAATACTGACTACCAAGTGCATTGTAAATTTAATACGTTTTCCATCTCTAAAGTATTTACAGCCTGATCCAGTAAAGGAAAACTGCGAAAACACACAAATGGCACGGAGGAATTATGCAAGTTTACAATTTCTCGTGTACCTCTTATCTTTCACGCGTAATCGCCATGCCACCATTGGAAGCCATGTCCACAATACTGTAGAAATTGTAGAAAAGAAAACTAGAGAAATAAGAAACCTGTCTGACCGACTGACTGAAATGCAGTTCAGATATGAAGAAGAACCTAATGACTCCAACTGAATTCAATTTCTCTAATTGTACAGATGCATTCCTTTGTTTGATACCAACAATCATCGCCTTCTAGGTCTGCGATGGAAAGTTAATCCATAGCAAATGATTTGTAATCGAGTAAAGCAGGCAATCAATGCATTAAATTATTGTTCAGCAACCCTGCATTTACGAAGCATAACATTTATTTCAATCTGTTCAATCTGTATGCCGAGAGAGTTATGAGGAGGGCTGGATTGGAGGAGGCAACAGAAGGGGTAAGGATAGCGGGGAAAATACTGAATAATCTGAGGTACGCCGATGATACGACATTATTGGCGGGTAAGAGGGACGACCTAGTCGAGTTAATAAGAAGAGTCAGGAAGGAAAGCGAAAAGGCGGGACTATACTTCAATGTAAAGAAAACAAAGGTTATGACAACTGCAACATGGGAAAACTTTGAGGTGGATGGAGAAACGATAGAGGTAGTATCGAGCTTCACATTCCTGGGATCTATGATAGAGAAGGAGGGAAGAAGTGATATGGAAATAAGGAGGAGGGTAACAATGGAGAAAACGGCAATGAACGGTCTGGAAAAGATTTGGAAGGACAAATACGTGAGCAGGGAAACAAAGAAAAGACTGGTAAGAGCACTGATCTTCCCAGTCGTCCTATATGGATGCGAGACATGGACAAAGACACGGGATATGGAAAAGAAAATCAACGCGTGTGAGATGTGGATTTGGAGAAAGATGCTAAGGATTTCATGGACGGAGAAGAGAACTAACGAATCGGTGCGCGAGGAGCTCGGAATAGAGAGGGAGGAGACACTGCAGCAAACAGCAACTTGGAGGAAATTGAGCTACTTCGGCCATGTGATGAGATCTAACGGTTTGGAAAAGGAGCTGATGACGGCATGCGGTGAGGGACGGAGAAGATGCGGAAGACCAAGGAAGAAATGGTTGGATGAAGTACAGGAAAAGTCTGGCATGAGACTGGAGGAACTAAGAGAGGCGACTAGGGAGAGGATCAACTGGAGAAGATGCACCAGGGCTTTCGCCAGAGCTCCAGTAGCTGACGGCACCAGGTGACCAGGTGAACATTTATAAAGTACCATTCAAGACCCCAAAAACACAGTGCAATAAATGCAGTCCTCTTGCAATATGAACTCAAAAGTTTTGCAGTACATGCTGTGCTTTAAAAAAACTTTCCACTAAGCACTGTTTTCAGAAACTTTGCAATAGATACAGACTGTGCTTTGAGAAGTTTTGAAAATCTGTACGAAATTCGCTATGCTTCAGAAACTTTAATATAGACTGCTGTACATAAATGATTAGCAACGAATTTCAACTTAGACTGAAGTGCAATGTCTTCAAGGCAGACTTCAGAACCAGAGTTAACAACAAAGTTCTTAAAAGTTCCATAAATCAGACTACCTCAACAGAATACACATTTCCAGACTTTTCATTGACAAGACAACATTTAAAAAATCTCGGGGGGATTTTCCACCACCATTGCAGTCACTATTCAACCCACAACACCTCTGCACCAAACACCGATTAGAATCCGATTCACAAAGCAGATTACGCCAGAGATCGTTTAAAAAAACAATTTTACATATTGCCTCTAGCCGATCAAACTACACAGAGGTGCTCGTGGTAGGACGGACGTTAGACGCACTGCCGAAATCATTTCCATCTGTTCAGACCAATGCTGTTGGCAGCAGAAAAAGAAGTAAAGGAATGACGAGTTTTTCACGACAAGATAGCTTCCAAGTCAGATTGATGTTCCTTCATTCGACAGAGAAGGTCGGATGCCACTGGACAGAATTCCGTTTTCCACGCATCCTGGAAGTAGTCTCTCATCTCCTCGTCGAGTTCACCAACTTCAGCAACAAGATCGTCATCTACCAAATGACAATATAATATTGCTATTATTATTATTATTATTATTATTCGAATAATTCTGGTTAGACAAAAGAAACATGGAAGGCCACGGCACATAAGCACTGGAAACTGAGATGACAAGTTGCTTTAGATCATCATCATCATCATCATCAGTATTGCAGGCTACCAAGCAGTTAAGCACAGTTCAAATTTAATACTCAACAGGAGCAAAAGATTGAATTTCATTGCCATTAATTTTCTGTCCTACAATACTCCTACTGCCAATTCTATGGACATCTCACAAAATTGAATGGAATTCAAAATAAACATTGTACACCAGCCAAACTTTAGTAGTGGATAAAAACTATACCCAGGTAATCGACAAAAATGTCGACAAGCTCCTGTGCTGCTTCCTCGCCGAAACAGGACGCTGTACTTGTGATCTTAGCACTGAAGTTCCACAACATCTGACAAACCATACCAGCCAACTGCCAATCCGTACGGCCAAACTCTTGCAGTACTCCAATCAACCTGCAGAAAAATGCAGAGAACGTGTTGTACAACATTTCATAAAATTAACGTTCACCACTAAATATAGAAGAGATGGCAAAGAAAAGAGGTCACTTAAGCTAGCATAAGAAGCAGATTTCAATATCCATACGTGGTGTGAAGTGTCAACGACTTTATTTTCTAAGTCTCGGAATATCAACATGGGGAAAGTCTCCCTTGCCGTCTCATCTTCCCACCGACAGTACACTTATCATAGCGTCCAAGGGAAATGTAAAACATATAAGCAGCGGTCTCTGTAAATGGTAAAAAAAACAGCTAGACAATGCCACCTTGTTGAATAGCGATTGGTATCCTATTCAAGAGTTTAGAACTTCAGGAGTCGAGGTCTTGTTGCGCCTATCAGAGATGAATTATGACTTTGAAAATGATAATCTTTGTATCTTTGATGTTATTCCAGTCTAAACTCAACACAAATCTCTTTCCACTTTTATATCATCCACCAGAACCTGGCTTCCAATTTCACTGACTTTGATCTAAGTTTTCCAAACAAATTACGAGAGGTTGACTGCAATTCTGATTTTAATTTGATGATGCTTCAAGCAACGTGCTACATTAGATTCATTCATTCATCATTAAATGAATCTGTATAGCACCTTTTCAAGAAAAAACTCAGAGGTGCTCTCAAACTCAGCAAGGCAAAACATTTCTGTCTTAAGATGAGAGAGGAATGCCTGAGAAGAAGTTCTAGAGAGGGAGTGGAGGGTCAAGGGGAGGCCATTCCAGGTCGAAGGTCCTACCACCAACACGGTTGACTTTGCATAGTGGAGGTACAAGCAAAAAGGACTGAGAGCAGACTTTGTTCAGCCAAACAAAGGGAGCGGAAGTGGTGAGTATTAACAAGCTACAGAGCTTGCAAAGGTAGACAGGAGCAAGGCCTAGGAGGCTGGGCCGGACTAGAGCAGTGCTCCTATACTCGATTGCACATCTTATACAGAAGCGAAATGAAAGCAGACTTCAGAGGGAGATGCAGATCTTACTTTGTGATGCTGCCTTCGCGACTGAGGAGTGACCTTTTGTCTTCGTCTGCCATCAGATTAATGAGAACGCTACACGCGGCAAACACCAACTCACGATCACCGGAATCCAACATGGCCACCATCGCTTCATCGACTTCAACAAGAAAAACAACAAAGACACATTATCTGAAGAGCTTGTTACAATAGGTTTAATTACATGACAGATTTGCTGGTGAGCCTGGCAATCACCAGGCCCTTCACGTCTTCTCCTGTGCTGGAACTTTACTCTTGGAACAGTCTTTCACTGCACACAAAGCCACACATGCTACATTTCTGCTCAACGCAAATTATATTTAAGACGTGACTTAATAAAAATAAGTTTTTGCTACTTTTTGCTGTATCATGTTTTTGAATCGTCAAAAAACAGAGGGCAGTCCGACTAATTAATATAACTTTTGCTCTGTTTTGAAATATTTTGATTAAATCTGGCCATCATGTGTAAACATAGTTTCCGTTTAAGCCTGTAAAATTTGATATAAAAATTCTTACTGTTGGCCAAGATATTGGCAAAAAACCGTATGGGACTGTATTTTTTATGGCCCACCTGTATGTATCATCGGCAAACGATGATATATTCTGATGATGTACTGAGGTGTTGACCACGTACGAGGATGGACCAGCACCGGATCTTTGGACGACGCTGGCATTGATGGATTAGACAAGTATCCACTGTAGCGCGTAGATTGACTCCGACTCTTCGGAAAATCGACCACCCTGTTGTTATGTTACGGTGTGTTGAGCTTGGAAAACAACGGGCAAGAACGGAGTGGCAGTCGGTATCGGACGTGCATCCCTGAAAGACTGTTGATCTGGTCATTCACTCTTGATGCTTCAACTGGTCCAGGTGGCATTGTCAGAGAGTCTTGAAAGTTGAATCTGGCATTATTTGAGTTTCACACCAATCTAGAATGACAATGCAAGTTCACCATTATGCAGTTGCTAGCAGTATATAAAGACAGTGAAAGATGTTATGCTTATCAGACAACATGATCTCAAATGGATGAATGCATGAGCACCTGAAGCGTTAATAACTTAAAAGTAAAGTAAAGTCCCATCCCGTTCCATGAGGAACACAGGGAGGCGCTCATCTCCTTTTCCATGGCCCTGAGCCAGCAATGGACGAATCCCAAGGTCCTGGACACGGGGCCAGTGTATCGCAGGACTTGCTGTTTACTTCCCAGCTTGCGCTGGTACCAAATTATACTGCTTGGTGACAGAGGCACGTGTGCGTGAACAACTTGCCCAAGGTCGTTACCCGGAGTCGAACCCGCAACCTTCCGCTCTGCGGTTAATAACTTAACATACATGTATATTGCCTTATATTTGGCTTTGGTTGCAAGCGAGATCCAAACTTGATTATCCTTACAAAACCAGCAAATTACAACCAAAAAATTTAATCAATTGTTCCGGAAAAGCAAAGCAACTAAGAGAAATACATTAGAAGACGTATTTGATTAGGCCTATTTATTTACATAGTACAAGTTGTATAGGTGAACATGCATGAGAACAACTGGAGCATTGTAGGGGCATACCCAGTTGTGGTATAGGTACTGGGTACATCTGTTTAAACGGTTTAGCCTTAAACTCCAACAAGTCCGAGTCAGTTTTGTTTGGTTGAAACCAGCAGCTGTGACTCTGCACTCTTTCGCTTCACTTTCTACAGTCATGGCCAGAAGTTTGCAACCACTATATTTTGATGAATAAATTCACTGAGAAACATGCAAATTTTGAAAAATACTGATTATTTATACTGTCTGAAGTGCCTATTCGATGTTTAATGTCATCACACACTACTGTTAACAAAAATTAATACTTGCAAATGAATATTTTTTTCAGAAATTATGGTTTATTTGTGTGAAAGTGTTGATTTTGGCCAGTTTCCTTCGTAAGGCGTAAAAAAATTGTTGTGTTTCCGGTAACCCAACCGACCCATTTTCACGGCCGCGACTCAAATATTTTTGTAAAAAATTGTTATTAAAAAATTTTTTTTTTAAATTTTCCCCCAAAAAATTAAACAATTTTTTTAGCATTTATATAGACATAACATAAGAGACGTCAACAAAATGAAATTAATGGGACTGTTTCTAGAGCAGTTTTAGGTGCAGACAGTCGGGAAATAGGCAGTTTATACTTGCTTAGAACACGTACTTTGTTTCAGCGTGCAAAAAAGACTAGTGGGGTATACTTTTTTGGATAGTCACTGCATACAAATATTTTACCAAAATAAAAATATTTTCCGACCTACCTATCCAATTTTTTTTAGCTCTGTTACCGGAAACACAACTTTTTTTAGGCCTAACTGGAATAAATCAGTGATTTGACATCGACACACTGACAGTGCCAAAAATCAATCATTATTTCTAAATGTTCTGACTATCTCTGGATCATTTTTGGCCACCACAATAAGAAGAAACACTGAGGTTTAGTATTTTCAGTGATAACCTGTGTTTTTGATGTGAGTTTGAATGTGCTAAACGACATCGATTTGGCCACATTTGGCAAAACTCAGGTGTTACCTCGTGCACCCACACGCACAGTTTTGATTCAGTTGATCAGGTCAGCCTCAAGAGTTGAATTCATGAGTAGAGACCTTCTGCTCACAGTATCAATGATATTCAAGTCTGGACTGCGCCCAGGTTATGACTCCTGCAATGGAATTCCGTTCTCCTTCAGCCAGGAGTTGATGGACTTTTACCAATGCAAGGTGGCCCATCCTGTTGGAAGTGGCTGAGGTCTTGGATGGTGATTAAGCTGCGCTGTATCTCTTTTAACATGTTAAGATACATGTTTCCATTTATCCTAGTGATCTCTGGCATTCTGGCATTATCGAGAGTCCATTCTTTTGAGCAACCAACACTGCTCCCCCACACCATGACATTCGATGCCTGCTTCGGTATGACATGCTTCAAGGGGTTATGGTCTTTATTAGGCATTTGTCTCACATGCCTGCAGGAACTGTAGAATTGTAGAAACTGTTAAATTGTGTGAATGTGCTTTCATCTGAAAACATCAGCCACTTCCAACAGAATGGGGCACCATGACATGGCATAAAGGTTGCCAAGTCCTTCCTGAAGCAGAAGGGCATTCCACTGCTGAAACCAAAAACTTGGTGGCAGCCCAGACTTGAACACTATTGAAAATTCGTGGACAGTAGGCGTAATGAAGCAGAATCTCTCATTTCATAATCCAACTTCTGAGGCTGACTTGATCAACTGGATCAAGACTGTGTGGGTGCACGAGATAACACCCGAGTTCTGCTGAGAACTGGCCAAATCGATGTCGAACAGCACATTCAAACTGTTATCAAAAACACAGCTTATCACTGGAAATACTAATCATCAGTGTTATTTCTTAATGTGGTGACATTAAGTGACCCCAAAATAGTCAAAACATTAGAAATAATGATTGATTTTTGGCATTTTCTGTGTGTTGTTGTCAAGTACTGATTTATTCCAGTTACGAAGAAAACTGGTTCATTAAATTATAGTGGTCGCAAACTTTTGGCCATGACTGTAGTATAGACCATGCAGTAGTGCACATATCAGACACTATCAAAACACTTCTAAGGCTCTATGGGTACCCTTGTAATGGCGTGGCTATGTTACGGCACCAAATAAATTGTCATTATAATTACTAAATATTTATTATTATTATTAATGGCTAACTGTGGACAGTAAAGTTCACAGTCCAGCCACACATAACAAGCATTTGCAAACATTGTTTCTATCACATTACAGCTATAATTACATTACAGCTATAATCACATCAGGTAGGCCCTGACTATGAATATGCCACATATCATAACCTGTTCTCTTGTGTTCTGTCACTTTGATTATACTAATTTGGTTTTTGTTGGCCTCTCAGACCTTGAGATCCATAGACTGTAACACATTCAAAAAGTCCTTAGTCAGGGTAGTGATGCGTATTACACTAGAATTAGTTCGTCAGTCTTATTCTATCATTCATTCGATCATTAAATGCATTTGTATAGCGCCTCCTCAAAGGTAATGCTCACAGGCTCTCCCAACCCCAAAACGGCAATATAAAACTGTCTTAAAATGAGAGATATTTGACTGAGAAGAAGTTTTAGAAAGGGAGCATAGCGTCAAAGGGGAATTAAAGTTTGACGGTACTACCAGCAGACTCTTAATAGTGAAGCACGAACAAAAGGAACTGAGAGCGGACTAAGTTCAGTTGAACGAAGGGAGCAGAAGTGGTGAGCACTAAGAGTACGGCTAAATCAGCTGCATTGGCTTCCTGTTCAGTTCAAGATCAAATTTAAATTGGCATGTCTGACCTACAAATCGGATCCATCAGCACAAGTACAACACCCTACCTTCAGTCACTAACAACTAGAGCTATAATTCCTCCTCATTGCCTATGTTCATCAAGTATCTAGACACAGATAATGGAATGTAGCTCAAATTTATTTCCTTCCTTCCAAAAGTGGCTCAAACTCACTAAAAATTTATCCCTGGCTTTCAAGCACAAAGATACTGAACTCCATCTTCTCCTGATAACTCAAATTCAAATTTCAATGTGATCTTGCATTTGTTACAAATTTACGTAACCCTTACCTTAGACCTTCCCGTGAAGAGCTGCACATCGGGCAACACAGTTTCTCCATTTCTCTATGTCCATTGCCATCCCAACAGTGTCGTACCACGTCATATACAGAGATTGAAAATCATCTGGAGTCTGCATACAGTTTTTCCAGGGTGTCCCTCTTCCGTGTCTCCTTTTCAAGGACCCACGTCGTTGCTTGTTTGGCTCTTCTGTCTTGATCTATTCTTATAACGTGTCTCATCCACTTTAGTCGCCTATTCCTGATGTTACTCTCCAGTTTCTCCTGACCCATGCTTTCTCTGATGCATTCATTCGTTATCCTGTAACATGTAATAATATTTGCATCTTAATATAATAATACTTATAATAATAGTAATAAAAATCTGTTATAGGGGCAATATGTAGATATATGCATTTGCAGTTGCATTGGAAAAAACTAAACAGAACCCATGCATAGGAATCCATCCATACGCAATCGCATGATGTATTGTGGTGCGCTATGGTGGAAGGGTATGTTCGGTGTCTTGGTGATGGAAGGCTGTATGTTTCGAATCCACCTTAAGCCAGCAGTTCTCAACCGGGGGTCCGCGGACCCCTGGGGGTCCGCGGCGATCTGTTTGGGGGTCCGCGAGCAAGTCCTGAAAATTATACATTTCTTAGTTAAAAACATAGAAACAGATAAATTTTGTGAATTTTTCAATTTTCCCCTTTTCAATGGCGATATGAAACTTATAGCACGCTGATCAATGACACATTCATCTGTTTTAGATGGGTCGGTTTGTTTTAATCGCTAAAGTGCAGACTTAAATCTATTTTCGATCAGGGTATAAAAATGGTAAGGCTAATTAATTTTTCATCAAGGCACGTCCACTTAACTCTCCTCTTTTTGTTACATTAGGTTCGGATGTGGAAATCATGCACACTTTGCACATATAGGCCAGCCGCATTTCACTGGCTATCAATGGGGAAAAGTTTGTAACAGACTCTCTAGAATAGATTTCGGGATTCTTTTGAGAGAGTTTCTTAGAGAAAAAGATAAACTGTGCTCTAATAGGCCTATACATGCCTAAAGCTTACATTTACAAGCTTTTAAAAATAAATTCTATATAATCTTATTAGTTAAATAAATTTGTACTAGGCCTACAAGGAGTGCAGAGGCATAAGCCTATATGCCATTATATGGGCTATATTATAACACACATACATGTATGTAGGCCTATTATTATATAGGATAATAGAGTCGCACAGTCGCGATACGGTAATGCGCCAAAAGGCATCAAATTTTATTGGGGGTCCGTGACCGGGACGCAAAATTAAAAGGGGGTCCGTGAGTCTGAAAAGGTTGAGAACCACTGCCTTAAGCCACCGCATAAGGACCCTAAGCAAGTCTTTAACTTGCAATTGGTCATAAATGTGCTTTGGTGTGAAACTACTATTCAGTGTACGTGCTGTAGTCGGGAGTGCCTCTGAAAAGATACTTGAAGAGGCACTATAACAATGGCTCATCTTCTTCTTCTTAATGATCTGTGGGCTGTCCACTGCGCATTTGACTACTCTCTTCCATTATTCCCTACCTTGTGCTCGGTGTGTCAGTTCCTGCATATTCATCTCGCACCACTCTTCTATGTCCTGCAACCATTCTTTGCATGGTGTTCCCATTCTACCCGATGTGAAACTCCAATTCAGTGTCCGTGCTGTAGTTGGGAGCGCCTCTGAGAAGTTTCTTGAAGGAGCGCTATAACAATTGCCTATACATACTTAAAAGTCAGCAAAGACCAAATGAATAATAAAGGCAAAGTTTAACAGAGAACAGTTATTTTCATAAAACCTGTTAAATTTCATGTTAAATCAGTTGACACTAATTGGTAATCCCGAAGACTGGCTGCCCGTACTCTAAACAATATGGCTGCCAACGATGGCAATAAAAATAGAGCGCAGCGACCTAGTTGGAAAGTAAATAAACCTGCGCTTTGTAAACGAACTGATCGCTTTGGAAGCTATAATTATGTTTCGCCGGGCGTATGCTACTATCGGCAAGCAGCCATTCGATTTGTATTGGAATGCAGTCGATAGATGTCGTCGCTAGGTAGCTGCGCCATAGGTCGCTGCGCTCTATTTTATTGCAATCGTTGGCAGCCATATTGTTTGGAGTACGGGCAGCCAGTCTTCGGGAGTACCCACTAATTTAAAACATTATAAAATCGGCATATTTTAATGACCGTACATTTAACAACCGGGTACGATAAAAAAATTATTCTCAGCCATGAATGTGAGTGCTAAATTAATGGTCGAGATACATGTTCTGAATTGAATCCATATGCACTAAGTTTTAGAATAGTTTTTATTCTTCAGGTCAACGTGTATCTTTGCATTGTAAATTACTTGCCCATAGTAGCACTATCATATTTTTTAATCAATTTCTAAAGACTTCAGTGTAGCATTGTCCAACATTCAATATTCAACCAACAACGTTAGGTCTAATTGAGCGCAGAAGAAAAAATTCGTACAACTTGTCAAGTTTAGTGCATGTGCAAAATAACAACATTTTATGAAGACGCGCTATAAAAATGCATTTAATCTCTGCCACAAATTCCAGGACAATTTGGAAATTGGGATCAATCCGGGACACGGGACGCACAGAGCCGATTCCGGTACTGTCCCGGCCAAAGCGGGACGGTTGGCAGTCCATAAACCAGAATCCCCGAAAATCAAAAACACCGAACATTAAGTCCGATTCCCCTTAAACAGTTTTATAATAGAAAGCGGCCGAATTCCCGAAAATTATTCAGTCAAATTGAAGACATGGCATAAAGGGGAAATTAAGTATTTATTGATAAGAGAGTTATAGGGTCTATAAATCACTAGATTCTGTGAATGTTGATTTAGGGGATACGGCCAAAATTCGCTTGGGTTTCGGGCCGTAACCGACTTTTATTAAGCATGAAAGCTTTTCATCAATGCACCCTGTATTCGATCTACGCTAAACCCATGCAATGACGAATAATTCACCTCGCTTAAACAATGCGTGTAGGCCTATAGTCTTTATTTGTACGCACTGTTTTGAACCTAATCCAATACGTGGGTTATTATTTACACTATTAAAACAGTACTTTCCGTTTCTTAGTCAGACCACAAAGCTAACTGAAAGTTTTACGAAAGTTAATATAATACTTACAAAATGCGGTGATCGTAGACAGATGTCTGATATGACACTAAATATAAAGGCCTATCAAACAATACTTCTGAAAATGACAAAATTAACATTAAAAGTAATTAATAAGGTACACTCGTCGAATCGGATCGATTCGAATCGAATCGAAAACAGAAAATGTTATTCAAAAGCGGAAGAGTCACTGCTCGTGTCACGTGATAATATTATAATGAAGAGAGACATTGTTCTGGTCAGGTTAAGAGGATAATTCGAGATTGAAGGTGGAGAACTCGAAATTTAAGGAGGAGAAGTCGAAATTGAAGGAGGGGAATACGACTAGGCGAGGTATATACGAAAACAAGGCAACTAAGTCATCCCGGGAAACAATTATTCTGAATAGACAAGGAGCATTTCTCGTATGTGATCGCTCCTCTCTCTCTCTCTCTCTCTCTCTCTCTCTCTCTCTCACTCTTTCTAGCTCTCTCTCTCTATCTCTCTCTTGCTCTCTCTCTCTCTCTCTCTCTCTCTCGCTCTCTCTCTCTCTCTCTCTCTCGCTCTCTCCCTCTCTCTCTCTCTCGCTCTCTCTCTCTCGCTCTCTCTCTCTCGCTCTCTCTCTCTCTTTCTAGCTCTCTCTCTCTCTATCTCTCTCTTGCTCTCTCTCTCTCCTCTCTCTCTCTCTCTCTCTCGCTGCCTTTCTCCTCTTCTCTATCGTTTGACTTCCGACTGATATTCATGTCCATAAGCCTAATATTATTTGTCAATCCATGTATGCTGTCACAGTGTCACACCAATCAGCTATTTACTTTAGCCACAATTCTCGTCCTAGACAAGGAAGCAGAAGTCATATTTTAGACCTGCCTATAACGTAGTCAATTTGCGTAATTATAGATGTGATTATGTTCATAATATTATTATAGCCTGAAGGCCATTTCCCAATCTGATAGACAACACGACCAACACACAAACAGAACTAGGAAATTTTGGAAGCCGGATTCGGTGCGCTTGCACAAAACTATGCGAATGACACCCTGAAACAAACTTACACGTAGGCCTAATAATAATTCGTGGTAGACCAAGAATAATTATGATGGCGCTGAAACGGAAGCTTGATGTGCGGACATGTAGCAGGGCTTTTTTAACGTGCAGTTGTACACAAAATGTGCAGTTGTAGAAGCACTTCTGTACAGTTAAAACTAGCAAAAAAGGTAATTGTCCTACGATTGGATGTAATTGACCAATGACCAATGATGATGGGAAATGAAATGAGGAGTTGTGCAGTTCTAAAAATTCCCTAAAAACAGCCCTGCTTATGGAGTGAGCAAAGGAAACTTAGCCTAAAGCAATTTGAGCAAAGAGTTGACGATAGTTAAAAGTTAAGTTACAGGACGGGTTAATAAATTTTGGCCAGCATAACTTAGTCGTAAAGTCTACTACGGTCTTGAAGCGAGATGTCATATTAAATTCTCTGAGGATGGAACTTCTCGTTATCGTCATCTCCCTTAGTCTTACAGGCAAGTAAATCCTACACCATAATCGCTCATTTTGTTACTCATGGGGCCTATATTTATATTCTGTTTTAAGTTTTGATAGTCTTTAAAAATGCAGAGTGACAATATTTTGTTTAATGGATAGGCCTACATGTGACAGGCTCAAATAATTTATTAATGTTGATGAACAGCACTTCCGTGAAGACACCTTACATATATCTATTTATATATAAATAATATAATTCTATGTAGGCCTATTCGTTTAACAGGAATCAGGTGTAACAGGTGTAGCCAAACACGGTTACCGATGGGAGTTACTGTAAATTAGATTAGTATCATACTCGCGATTAGTAAAGCACTCGTGTATAGTCTATATTAAGCTTACATGTAGGGCCTATGTTCTTAGCTATAGAGCAGACCCTTACAAATTTGGTTTTACGACAATGATGCTGCATATCGTCAGCAAATGCACTGTGGTAAATTTCTGCCACTCGAAATTCTGCAGATCATTTTCTTTTTTATCGATAAAAATTATACTGTCGATAATAGGCTCACATACATTATAAACTTTCGATGTTTTCACGCTCTGTCATAATATTCACAACCACTCAATAGGCTATCTGGACATTTTGCTTAATTTTAGGTGCACAGGAAAGTCAATTGGAAGGACCTGAGAACACATTGAGCGTGGTTGGTTCAAATGTTATCTTGAAATGTTCATCTCCATCTAGAAACTGCAACGGAACTGACTGGCAGAAATATGTCCGTGGTGCAAGTCCAGTGACTGTTTTCAAAGGACCAAGAACAATGCTGAACAACAGTGTCACTGATAAAGCTCGATACAGTGTCGACAATTCATCTGGATGTGATTTAGTTATTAGAAACGTTCAACTTGCAGACGCCGGACGATTCATTTGTTCAGCTATTATGTCATCGAGTCAATTTACAAAAACTGCTCATCTCATTGTACTGGGTAAGTAATTTGTTATTTAAAAGTCTGTGGAAATAGTTCTTCATTTTTTAGACAGTGACGGTAAAGATTACTGTCTGTTGAGCCTTAGTGCCGTGATTAACTTTCAGATGTAGGCTAAGCTGATGCATTATATAGGATTAAGCATCAATGTCGGCTTGTTTTTTCATGCGTGCTGTCTACATAATTATTATTAGCCTATTAGGCTATACCCATGCATTCACGTTTGTCTGAATGTTTTTACAGGTAAATAGTGTACGTATTGTATTAACTCACGGTGGTGTAGTGGGTATGTTCGTTGCCATGCAGCCGAAGGGTTGCAGGTTCTAATCCACCTCAATCAGCCGCGTAAGGACCTTGGGCAAGTCCATCTCTCGCAATTCCTCAGCACTTCGGCGTGAAATTCCGATGCAGTGTCCGCTCTGTAGTCGGGAGAGCGTCTAAGTATGGAACTTGAATGGGTGCTACCGTGCATAACAAGTGCACATACAAACAAACAAACTATGAGTGCATAACTGTGCGTGCGTGATGTATGCATGCAAATACGTATGTAGTCGCATACATGTAGGCGCATACATGTTTGCACATAAAAGATGTGTGCATGCATGTATTCATTCATTCGGACATTTATATAGCGCCCCTTCAAGTAAAAAACTACTCAGAGGCGCTCCAGCCTCCAGCGTAATTATTTAATTTTTGATTGCAGAGACTCAACCTAAATGTTCGTTAAATGTGTCGCTGGGTGACGCAGTTGAAGGAGATGTAGTGCAATTAAAATGTGAGGTGACATACATTGGAACGAATAATGCATCGATGAACTGGAAGGGAGTGACAGATGCTCCTGCTGCTGTGAAAATTGGGAACACTATCAGTCGATCTTACTCTGTTGTGGCTTCTGCACCTGAGGTTCCATCATTCATTTGTGAAGCGTCGTTTGCATATGAAACTGCGGATTATGATTGGAGACCGCTGGAAGGCTTGGCTACAAACCGAATCCCCGCAGCCTCTTGTGGAACACCGGTCATCACAATTTTCCGTAAGTTTTTATTCATAATGTTAGAATCTCGTAAGCAAAATTCCTTTCCCTTTATTTTCAACAGATGGTCAGTAACAATGTTCGAGCAAATTTATTTCCATCACCGTTTGCGAGATTTGGTTGAAGAATGCGACTATAACTTTGTCCGGTAAACAATCAGTAGTCAGCAGATGATCATCTTTCTAGTGGATTATGATCGTGAAGTACATTCACTTGCGCTGTATTTTAAAAAGCTAGAATAAAACTAAGGTTTATGCAGGAGGCAGCCTAGATTTCGCTCGTGGCAATAGTATTATGCAATTTGCATTTTACAAAAAAGGAAACAGCAGGGAACTGAGACTATAGCCTAGTCTGACGTTACACTTACCTATACTAGAGTAGATCGGATTTGAGATCTAGATGCTTGTGTACAGCTTTTCAGTGGATTACGCACCTTCACATCTCAGGGAGGCTCTGTTTCTGAGTCACTATAGTCACAGATTTCGCCCATCTGGTGGTCAAAGTGACTTGGCGTATCCACCAATCTGTGGTCTGTCCATCCATCTTTCGGGGATAAGTTACATGTATAGCACCTAGCGACATTAGACTCAACAGAATCTCAGCCTTTTTTCAGAAGCGCGTGCAGATCAATCTGTAGCAGTTTGACCCCTAGTGTTTAGATCTGCAGGCTCTTGATGATATATATACACATCTACGATCCTTGTCTGAAACTCTGTTTCAGATTCAGTTAGGAATGTTACTTTGTCACCATCACTTTCTATTTATCCTCCTGGAACCATCGTAACCTGCGTGGCAATGGGAAATCCACCACCAACTTTCAAATGGCAGGAAATGGAAAACGAGAGAACTTGGACGGATATTCAGAATCATATCAGCTCTAAATTTACTATGACCGAGGTTTCGATCAAGCGGCACAGATGTGTTGCAATGAATGTCGTGAGAGGCAAGAGCTACGATGCTACTTCAGATGAGATTCAGTTTGATAACACAGGTACCATTATAATAGCTCTGTCTACTCTTAACTTCTTCAGCAAATAGAAATAATTATAGATATTGAAAATAGAAAATTCGAACAACAATTCATTGGATGGATGAAACCAGATTTGACGAGGGCTCATGACAATAGAGGCCGTTGGCGTCGACAAAAATTTGTTTGGTATAATTATTACAGCACTCTTCATTCATTTGTAAGCTTAAACACCGTGGTTCAAAAAAACTAGGGCAAAATGTTTTTCAAATATCTCCAATACCTGATAACATATCATGCTTAAAAAATCAAATATTTAGAGAATTGGACCAAGAATATGATTTTAAAATTTTATGAGATAAAGATCAACGGATACAAATATAATTATGAATATTTAAACTTCATATGCCCAAATTTCAGGGTATAATATATATATAATATAATATATAATATATATATAATATATAGGCTATATACGCCTTGGGGATCTTTTTCAGATCCAGTCAGGGATGTTACTTTGTCGCCATCACTTTCTAAATATCCCCCTGGAACCACCATTACCTGCGCGGCAAATGGACATCCATCACCCACTTTTAAATGGCAGGAAATGAAAAATGATAACACTTGGATGGACATTCAAAATCAACATGGTTCTAGATTTACTATGACGGATGTTCCTTCCAAGCGGTACAGATGCGTTGCAATGAATGTCGCCAGAGGCAAGAGTTCCAATGCGACATCGCATGAGATCCTGGTTAACAACACAGGTAGGCTACAGTAACTGTTGTGCACCAGCCTACTCTTCACTTAAATTTACCATTCAGAAAGGTACTTATTGCAAATTGAAAACTCAGAGCATAGTCTTTTTGCGTCAATTGGTCCAACTCAGAACTTCTGAATGTAAACAATGGTCTACACTGAATAAGCTATCAATATCCCCGAAATAACTACAGGTATACTCCATTAGGCTCGGAATCGTAAACGTTCTGTTTGTTAATTGTGTACTGTAAACAATATGCAGACATGCCACGTAAATGCTGCTAAGGTTTTAGGTATAATTATAGGCCTATATATCGATCAATTTTTCAAGACTATGGAATTGAACAATGGGTAACCTCGTCAAGATGGAACTACGTTCCATCAGTTATTCCTTTCCCTGCAGCCAATGATTTTTCTGCCTTCACACTTTAATGTTTGCATAGATTATGTTTACTAATGGTTCGATAGAATATTGACTATAGATCGCTTTGGAATCGGCTTTGGAGTCGGTCTTCTCGTCGCCATCCTATTAGCAACGGTCGTCATTGTCATCTTGGTCAAAGTCAGATGCCTAGAGGTCCATCCAATGCCAGCTAAAAGGTCTCACGGTAAGAGGTCTACAAGTCATGTTATCAAACACGTTCATAATAACACAAGTTACTTAGTCACCAATCACCAGTTCATTTCAAGTTTTAATGGCCAATGATGATGTATTACATACATGTACTGCCTCTAAAAGAGAGCGATGATACACACAATTAGAGAAAGACAAAGAAGATGGATAGGGCACACACTCAGAGGAGACTCGATGCTAAGAACAATCATAGAGGGGAAACTGGAGGGGAAAAGAACGAGAGGAAGACCAAGACAAAGACTGTTGGACTGGATGATGAAAGACGGTTATCAGAAGCTGAAAAAGAATGCACAGAACAGGGAAGAATGGAGACGTCAAACATTCGAACCTGCCTAAGGGCAGAGAACAGAAAGAAGAAGACTGCCTCTATTACTATCATAATATTATTATGTCTTTAACTTGGTACGTCATATCTTCACACGGCCTAGTAGTAAAACAGTATTCCATAATTATAATACAATTTGTTCAGCAGCAAATAATTATCAGAAGAGCCTCGAATCACGGAGTAATAGAAATGCTATTGCAGACATTGCAGCCATTACAGTTTCCTGTTTCACAGATGCGCAGCATATGGATCAGGAGATGAGTCCTTCGTCTGAATCGTCTCGTCAGCGATCACCGAAGACAGAAGCTCCATTAGTAAGCCATTCTTTTATTTATTCCTGAATAGAATCAAGCATTGCATTGACCAAGTCAAACTTTGTCTAGCGTAACAACCAGTCAATCAGAATTAATAATATGCGCCCCTTCAAGGTACCTACTCCGAGGCTGATAATAGACGACAGGAACTTATTACTTCGGAGTCCATTGACAAAACTCAGAGAGCTAGCGAGGTAGTGCATTGTTAGAAATTGCGTTCATCGGATGCATTTTACGATTTGGATACTTCTCTCTGTTTGATCTCTAGCGGTTTGAATAGCCGATCTCAATATCCTGTTTCTTGTATAATCAAACTTTCTTGCAGCAGCCCTCGTGATAAAACTCTTGGCTAAAGAGCTATATTTAACCGTTCAGCAGACGAATACGCTTTTTGAAACTCTATAATTTTGGTTGATTTTAGGATTTGCAGATTTTTGTAACCTAGCCAAGACGCATAGGAATCAAACACAGCAATATGCTAATAATTAAATCATTTTCAGGAGTAGACTTATATAGGCTAGTTCACCAATTCTACATCTGTCTCTGTCTTACCCGTACGTCTGAACAAAAATGCAAGTCAAATAGATTTTCGTTTCTACTAATTTGCACAAATCAACGCAGATCTAAAACTAGGCTTCCTTTTGTTATAGGTTGGAGAACTAGAGTCAGCCTACGCAAGTTTAGGAGAAGACAGAGACGCCAACGAATACGCGTCGCTCGAAGAAAGCCAGAAAGACGGGCCAAAGAAGAAGTCAATGCCTTAGTCAATGTTATGATATATGCAATACTTTGACATGAAAGTCATCAATGTAATATAAATCGCTTGACACCAGTGGTATGATAATCCTTGGATATTTCTACCCCAATTTCCGTCTGTAACTTTCTGTTAAGAACTGATTGGTATTACTGCGTTATGTTGCATCCAAGTAGGTGTAAATGCCCAAAATTTATCCGATAGCGTGTTTATGAGAACGAACTAGTTTATATTCGATGACAAACTCCCATAATACAAATTGTTTAGTATATTTATTTTTTAAAATCGGTAACAACTGAGAGCATCCGACGGATGTTCCTATAAAAATAGCAGTGTTACAGTAGGCCTATTATATACTATTATCTGTATTTGTCTTTTCTTCATCGGTCGTCTTTCTACACCGTGAGGCATAAAAAACCAAGCCCCTAGAAAAATTGTTATAATTTTAACAATATTCAAGCAATCTCAATGAAATTCAGGAAATTTATAGCTAAGTAGCAGACAATGTAAACAGATTTTCAGTTTGGGTTCAAACTGTCCGCCTTTAGCTTCTACGCATGCGCGAAGTCGCTTGCGCCAAACACGTGCCACCGAGTCAATAATTCGCGGATCAAGATCGTTCCAAGCTTGCACGATTCGCTTACGAAGATCTTCAACATCACGGGCCTTTGTTTTGTACAACATTTCCTGCATGCATACCCATATTTTTATAATCAACGGGATTCAGATCTAGGCTGTTAGGGGCCATGATGCTGGAAAAAGAGATATTGCAGCCGACGGTCTTTTACGCACACGTCCGACGTTTAGGAAATCCCGGTGTTTCTTCTCTGGGGCGCACGTCAATTCACTTTGTTAAACCGGGGGCAAAAATCAACGGCCAATACTACAGAGATGCTTTACTCACGAACGGCCTTCTACTTGAAATTTGAGAGCTCTGAATTTTACATTTTCAAGCCAGATGGTAGGCCTACTGTAGCGCACAGAGCTCGAGAAACGGCTACACTTCTGGCGAATGAAACTCTTGACTTCATAATTCCTTCGCTATGGCCCATAAATCCCGTCGATTAAAAAGTATGGGGATGCATGCAGGAAATGGTGTACAAAACAAAGGTCCGTGATGTTGAAGATCTTCGTAAGCGATTAATGCAAGCTCGGAACGATCTTGATCCGCGAATTATTGACTCGGCGGTCCGTGTTTGGCGCAAGCGACTTCGCGCATGCGTAGAAGCTAAAGGCGGACAGTTTGAACCCAAACTGAAAATCTGTTTACATTGTCTGCTACTTAGCTATAAATTTCCTGAATTTCATTGAGATTGCTTGAATATTGTTAAAATTATAACAATTTTTCTGGGGGCTTGGTTTTTTATGCCTCACGGTGTAGTAGCGAACCAGCCTCTGATCAAAGTCCACAATGTCGAACCGTTAAGACAGAAGAGCCCCTTAATGAAAAAAGTTTGATATAGGCCTTGCCTATGTGTTAAGACCTAAGTTTTATTTCCTTTAATGGAACTTTTGCGATAATAGTTCAGCGAGGCCAACATAACGAAAACTTGACCACGCTGTGTAAGATGGTTTAAATAGTAGCCTAATTGATAGGCTTTACATATAATTATATGAACCGGTGAATACAAAATATTGGTATCCGGATGTTTCATCCCCGGACGGTTCATCCCGGACGATTCATCCAGTGGACGTTTCATCCCCGGACGGTTCATCCCCGGACGGTTCATCCAGTGGACGGTTCATCCAGTGGACGTTTCATCCCAGGTCGTTTCATCTCCGGACGTTTCATCCCAATGGACGTTTCATCCCAGGACGTTTCATCCAAGGCCGTAGCCAGGATTTTATTTCGGGGGATGTTTTGACGAATTTCCTGAAAAATTTCCATTTTTATCTGAAAACATTTTCTGATGACGTTTTCTTAGTCGTCAACTTTAATTTTTCTGATCGAAATTTAATCTATTCTTTAATTTCGGGGGTGTTTTTTCTGCATTTTCCATTTGGGGGGGGGGTGTTCAAACACCCAAAACACCTCCCTGTCTACGGCCTTAGTTTCATCCCAGGACGTTTCATCCCAATGGACGGAAATTTAAAAAATTTAATCCTATAAAATTTCCACTGTAATAGATATAAAAAGTCAAAAATACTTGCAATAAAATAGCTTTCATATAAGAGCACATAAGCCTATATAAAAGAATGAATCGACAGTAATTAAATATCATAAAAGATCACACAAGCCTAAGGTACTAAAGAACACATAATCTGGACAGTTTAGGCCTACACATTGATTTTAGCATTTTCTTTCGAAATTTGGCAGTGTGAGACAGTTATGTCTCTTTTGTTTTTTCTTCATTTGGCACATTTTCAATGGACTTTTAATAATAATTAGGCATCTACAGAAGGATAGAACAATATAATAATACAATAACAATACAATATTATATAGCCTAAAGCTCATTTAAATCTATAAGCCATTTCAGTCATTTTAGGCCTATTTCTGTCATCCATTCTGTAAGTTTTCGTAATTCTAATTTTTGTATTGCCTTTGGGCAGTTTGATGAAAAATTGAGTTTGTTTTCTAAAATTGGACTTACGTTAAGTAAAATCAATATTTCTTCTGAATAGTGCATATAATGCAGCTACTCGTCACCAATTTTGGTTGACTTCGGATTGCGCTACTTTACAGTGGGTGATGTCAAACGTTAAAGGGGGCGTTCTGCCCCACCCTACCCTGCCTTTTAAAGTACAAATATTCGTATAATTTTTCTTCAGTTATCTTATGAGTAACCTAAGCCTAAAATCAAAGGGAGACGAGTTTGTGCAATTTCTGCTTCGGCAGATGAAGAACATCGCGAAAAAGAGAAGTCCATAGCGCTAAGCAAAGTGCTTAAATAATTTGCTGATAGCTTCTTACAGAGCTTATTATAAGTGTCTGGGTTAACAAGAGAATTCTTTACAAATTAAAACTTCTAAATGACCGATACATTCGGTCGCAAAGAGTTTCTTTAGTTGCTGCTTCTGATCATCATCCGCGCTGCTCGAAGTCTGCCATTAGATGACAAAAGCCTCAATGGATACCAATTGAAGTAATATTCACCGAACGGACAAGTAAGACAGGAAGTATCGCAACAACTGAACCACCATCCTGCTCGATAACTTAAACCGCAGACGTTTGAGCAAATATCGTTGTCGACATCGTTGGTTGAGAAGCTCATTCCACCGTGGAAACCATTCCTCGGAAGGGAAGGGTCAATAAGCGAATCACCGGCATTTCCGCTGTATCCTGAGAGGTGAAGAACGTATTTGTCGTTTTCCGAATCAAGAGAAAATGTGGCATATTCGGCGTAGAACCAAGTACCGTTTACGTTCACCTGTTGCATTAGTAAAATAAATTATGTCCTCCTGGGTCAAAGCTATATTTACAATAAACACTTTTTGATGCACTCTATCTACAGACTCGCGACCTCAGCCACGACGTGTCAACATAAAAAATTATGATGGCGGCAGTAATAACCTATACTCGTGCTCATCATTAATCCTATTTATTACGCTACTAAAATCTTTCATCTGTAATTTCCAGTAACAATAGGTCTACATTTCGTCAACAATGTCATACAGGATGCGTTATTTGAGCTTTTTCTCCGCGTTTCTCTTCATTTCTATTTCGTTAGCACTTTGACGGTGTGATGTGCACTTGTAGGTTACCTGCTGGGAAACCATCAGATCTCCTTGTTGAAGTGTAGGCCTAAAACGCTTATGGACGACGAGTTGAAGCATGCGAAAAAGTGACGAGACATGGGGCCTACATAGCGTTGTTTCCGTTACAAGTCGTCGCGGGATATTTTATCCCCTAAAGCAATCCGGGGAAGTGAATTTATCTATTCAAGGATGGAATACACCGGGCATAGAGTATCGAAGGAGGTTAAACCATACTATCCCCAGCGTAGGCCTATAATTATTGGAAACCAGTTTATTCATGAGGGCTGCGTTGAGTCAGAGGGGTGGTCCAGAGATGCACGCGTGGGACATTACGCGGCTCTCACACTCGTTATAATTAGGCTATAATTATACAATATTACACAGCGGTAATTAACTGAGTTTGATTATGATGAGTTCTCTGCCCGAAGACAGGTTATTTGGATTTCATGCCAATTGGGAAGAGAAGAGTGAGGTGGTTTCCCATTGCCTTCCTCTCAGACAATAATTGTGGGTGTGAACTTGTCCAAGGTCTCTACGCAATGGTCTGGGGGGGGGTAGATTCGAACCTAAAACCATTCGGTCACATGGCACCGCAAGTACACCACAGCGTCTATGTATTTTAATTGAGGTCATGGTTATAGAAATACCTCTATGCGAAGTGTGTGGACGAGTTCGCTTCTGTTGGTCAGACGATGGACAATTTCGTTTCCGAGCCAAAATTCACCTCGCTCGAAAGCTCCGAATCCATTCCTGTATTCGGCCCATCCTCGGTTGAAGTTCACAGATCCGTCAAAACGGTTCATTATGACAATCCATTTGTTTACGCTGGGCAACAGAACGGGACCTTCTCCCAGGTCAATGATAACCTCTGGTCGAAGTGGGACTCCTGTACAAAAATAGCGCTGTATAAAATAAAGGATAATCCTTTATCTTGATTATATTCAGATTCTAATGAGGACAAAGGGAGAAGAGTGACTTCCAAAAGTCGATTTGATCCGCCAACAGACTGTTGTGCGAATAGCCTAAATCCTAAGGTCGAGGAAAGGAAAGACGTTTCGATTATAATAATAATCGATAATTGTAGTTCTCTATTAAGAACGCGAAATAAAAGAGCCTTCTCCTGTTTCCATCCCTTCCTGACGAGATATTACTCTCTTACCGTTACAATGTCACTATTTCATACTTCTTTAAAACTCGAAGTGATAGGCCTAAGCTATGACGCGCCTGCAGTTATTTCCTATCTAAATGATGATGGCGACGATGATGATAATGATGACGATAATACAGAATTTACTGCAATAACAATAAAAAACGACGATTAGGAAGATGATGATGGTGGTGGTGGTGGTGGTGGTGGTGGTGGTGGTGATGATGATGATGATGATGATGATGATGATGATGATGACGATGACGATGACGATGGCGATGATGATGAGACAATCCGAATGGTGGACAGACTGCAGAATAACGATATATAATAACACATGCGGAGTAAGCTGCATACGATTCTCAGTGAGTCTCGTTTAGGCTAATGGTCCTGACCGAAACGCCAGACAACAGTTACTAGCATTCATGAACCTCACATGCCGAAGTCTCACACATTCTGCGATTGTCTGAGGTAAGATGGAGGGATGACAAAGAAATTACATTCGTCTGCAAATAATCAGCACACATCACTTTACCTATTGTTAGTTTCGTTGAATTCAAACTTCTCAATGTGGTCAATCTGATCTCTCAATGGATGTCGTCCAACCTCCTCTGCCTCAACCCCTCAAAACCAGAGTAAATTATTCTTGGTCTTCCTGACCAAATCAAGAAAATCCTCGACCCTTCAATACACCTATCAACTAAATCTTCATCTCTTACCTTTACTTCTGACGCTCCTGTTCGCAATCTTGGTGTAGTGTTTGATTCACATAATTTTTTCTCCTTCTCAAACCACGTCTCTAACCTATCGCGTTTTTGCTTTATGCACATCCGGGACCTCCACCGCATCCGACCTATGCTTGACTTCAAAACTGCTTCCACCATCGCTACGTCCATCGTCCACTCAAAGCTTGACTATTGCAATTCCCTGTTCTTAAACCTTGGTTCGACACAACTTAAGCGCCTCCAACTCATTCAAAATTATTTTGCTAGAGCCGTCACCAGAACACCCATACATCATCACATCACCCCATCCCCAAGTTACTTCACTGGTTGAAAATCCCAGAGTGAATCCACTTCAAAGTTCTCTCCTTATCCTACAACTGCCTGCAATGTTCCTAGCCCAGATATCTTCGCGAACTGTATACCATCCAGCCTATCCGTTCTACCCGATCTTCCGCCTGCCTTAAACTCTCTCGACCGCCGGTCACTAGTCATCTGAAGTTCTCCAACCGATCCATATCCAACTCAGCACCTCGCCTTTGGAATGATCTGCCTGCTGAGTTCCGATCCTTTTCAGTTCCTCCACCGTCATTATTAATCACACACCATCTCCTTCCTCAAGCTCCTCTATCCATCACACCTCGGGCTTTTCATTCTAAACGAAAGACACCACTTTTCAAGAATTCTTACCCTGTCTCATCTGATCCTCTACCCTCCGATTTCCGGCTCAGACGACACCCACCTTAGCAGCTGTTTCCACCCCTCTGATCCTACGGAAACTCGACCCAGACCACCATGGACTACTCTCACGGATAGCCCTTTTGACTCTACGCAGCGCTCGTGAATAAGCCGGTGCCCCGCGCTTGGCTTTCTAGAGGCGCTTTAGAAATCAGGAGTTTACGATTACGATCAATTTACCTATTGTGAGTTTCGTTGAATTCTGCGTTTGATTTTTCATGGAGATGTCGTGATAAAGGAGAAGTTGGGTGACTATATCAAGCTGCCCAATAGCTGTATATTGCTGAGTTCTCATTTGCTGAAACGACGCATCAAGAAGCTCGTGAATGCTTTGAACTTGCTTGATGTAAACATCTTGACCCCGCGAACGCCGGTCAATCGCTTGAAGGCTTGTCATAACGGTTCCTTGTTGATTTTTCATTTGCTGTAACGTCTCATTAGCAAACCCACAGATACTTCGAAGTTGCTTGATGTGAATATCTTGCTCCTGCGAACGTCGGTCAAGCGTTTGAAGGCTTGTCATGATGGTGTCTTGCTGGTTCTTGATTAGCTGAAATGATGCATTAAAAATCTCGTGCATATGTTGAACCTGCTCTTTTTGCTGCCTACGAATTGTCTCTGCAAACATCTGCTGTATTTCTGCTACGATCTTGATCAATGTCTCTCCATTTTCACAGCCCTGTATAGTGCACTGGCCTTTCACTGGAAAGATCATGTTATGCGTTAATATAACAGCACAAGCTGCCAAGTAAAATTTAATAGCCACATGAGAAAACATGGCGACAAAATTCGAAATTTCTGTTGTAGACTCGACTCAGAATTACATAGGCCTAGGCGCGTCGACAGACTGTTCCGTTCTGACAAGACTTAGTGACAACAGATGCATGATTTATAATTGCTGAACTGATAACGAGGCATTCGTCGAAACACATGCTGGTTCCGGTAATAAAATTAAGGTCATTAGAATAGAATCCGTGTTATAAAACCTCATCTGGTTAATTGCGTCAGCATGAGGAATCTCACGGTTGTGAGAACGCGGACGGAATGAGTAGGTGACTTTCCTAATGGAAGGTAAGAAATTATGCCGTTGATGAAAAAGAATTGGCACAATGTCAATTTTTCGGTTTTTCATTGAAATGAACCATTGACTCCTTAATCGCAGGATTTAAGCTCGATGGATTAACCTAGCACGTGTGGATGCTATGCTGGAGAAGTAGCTTACCGCAATCTGCGGCCAAAACCAATTGCTACAAGAGAACTGGAGGTTGTATTGAAGTTGATAATGTGATGGTTTACCTCTGGAACCCATTAACAAGGTCATCAAAGACTTTACAAAGAGAATCAGAACATGACATTGTGTGGATGCTAGAGGCATTGGATACAAGTTGTAAAGCGGTGTCAAGTTTTTATGATAAGCTTCATTTAAGATGAAACTTAATAAAATTGCCTTTTTACGTTTTGTTCCGTTATGTTGCTGAATCGTCAGCAACCAGTGTGCGGTTTCAGTAAAAGTGATAAAAACTTTTGTTCTGTTTGAAATAATATTGTAACGGCCTGCTGCCCTTTCGTAAGAAAACCACGTGACCTCGGGTCCCACCCCTGGTGTTGCTCTTCAGCCTCCCAAGTGGTAGGGGCCCGCCCTAGGATTTCAAACGAGGCGCCGCACTGTTGAAGGGGTTCTCTGTCGTCAGGTAATTCTACAGGTCCATCTAAGTAGGTAAGATCTATGGGACCCATCGCTTTCCTTGCGGTAAAGTCGTAGATTAGGGTTGGGTCTTCCACCTCAGGACTGGGATATCTCTTATCGGTACCAGGAATGGCTTCGGTCGAGTGGCGACATATGTCTGCGGTCCTCGGTCTGAGGACGACGGCTTCCCCTAATGGAAGCCCATCAGGGTTCAACAGATTCTTTAAATGCCCCAGCCTTCGGTGCGATCGACCCTTCCCTTCTCTTTTCCTGCATTACCTCACCTTCCTCGAGTCTGTCAGGGGTTTCTCCCTTCTCCCGCTCGGTTATGTATTCCTCTAAATCCTCATCAGAGTCATCCTCAGGCCTTATAGACGTTTCCATCATTCAATGATTTATTAACGTCTGATTTGATATATTTAATTAAGCAATTCAACTGATTATAACTGACAAACAGGGTTAACAGTTAACATACGTGACTAGGCCTAAATATTGATCTTTACTAAGTGTTCAGTGTCTTTTTACTCCAGCGGAATTAAAGCAGATAATCAACAGGCGTGCGTAACCTTGTTTCTAGTAATCACGCTCGATTATTAACACTATGCTCAACAATTACATTCCGGTTCGATTCGTATCGACCGTTATTCCACATCAACATAAATTTCAATTCTTATCATCAGTTATCGAATATTATCTTTAGTTTCAATTAATTAACTCTACTTGGTTTCGGATTCTGTTATGGAGCAATTAGATTATTTTATACTTCCCTTCCTTTCCGTGCAATTTTGAGTCACTCTCGAATTCGAATATGTAAAGATGATCAGGTCACTTCTTGCCGAATATATCATATATTATGTCATCAAAGATTCACAAAGAACCAGTCGCAAACGGTGCCAAAACCCGTTGCTCCGTCGGCGATATCTTCTTATTCATAAAATCAGGCAATCAGCCACCAAACTAACAATTTCAGACCCAAAAACTGCACAAATTCTTGTCTTCACGAGCCGACCTCTTACCCTGATGGAAACCTGGACTCGACTACGCTTTTCGGCGGTTGCAGCGGTCACGTGGGCCGCATCGACCAATCAACGACTACCTCGCAAAAACGACCGTCGGCCGCAAACCTCGGCCTCTGATAGGACGGACAAACTACTGCGATTGGCTACCACAAGAGGACTCAGACTACCACAGAAGGATTCAGAAGCCTCGACAGAAGCCTCGTACAGTAGTTTCCTACCGAACACGGCTCCGGCCTTCACAAAAATATCACTTCTATGTGATGATCTAAAAATAGAACCGCGATATCTAATAAAATCAATTAGCAAGTAAGTACGCCAAGCGGCCTAAAAGGACGTTAAATTGTAGCGGCCTCATAGGACGCTACACACCCCCCCCCACTTAATCCAATTTTCCACCTTAATGGAAAATTTCCAGAATAGGATCCGAAACCAAACAATATAATTAAGCAACCTTAACTAATTTACTACGTAAGAACAATATCCTCAACTGATACAAATTGTACCGACAACCCCGGTGCGCTTAGGTAAAAAAAAGGTTCATGCCCCAAAAAGAATTACCAAGTCTAAACTTATAACCATCACGAAACTGACATCAGCAATTTAAGGGTATCACAAAGAATCTCCGTGCTGAATCAAATTTACAGTTAACACAAATTATAATCATCATTCCTAATCCATCACTTGCACGGAGCCACTTACTAGGATACTTAAAATAATGTCTTCCAAACACAATATTCCCTGCTCCGGCACCAAATCTTATTATACTATTATGCTAACAAATCAGCACATTACAATTCAATTCAACAGGTTACCAATACTATGAGCCACATATACGTTACACGATAAAAGAAGACTATTTCTTTAAATTCTATCCTCTCCCGTAACCAAAGAGATTTCTGAGAAAACTCTGTTCCTTAACTCAGCATACAATCGCTATCAGCGATGGGCAGTCAATACTCCATTACTCACGTTACACGTTACTCTAGGGCTGAACTATTAAGCAAAGGCTTTACTGCTTAGTGAAGCATACCCAAGCCACACTAGGACGGATTTCTCCTTGACCTATGTAATAGTCTGTCGACGTCTACCTTACAAGACGGAGCATAACAGAGCAGACCTTCCGGAACTAGCAAACAAAGGATTTACTATTCAGGGAAACATACCCAAGAAGCTAGTACGGATTTCTCCCTGACTTATGCAATAGACTTTCTACGTCCACCTTACAGGACGGAATATAATAGAATAGACCCGTAACGCTGTCCGGACAATTACAACCCACTATTCTACATCCGAACCCTGCCTTCACTAACCGTATAGAATTCAAAATAGCAAATAATCTCATCATAGATTATACAATTAATCATGGTTATGCAATTACACATTCTATATTACAAACAAGCACAGCATTCTTGCCCTTCTTTGTGGCAACAAAGAAAACAATGCAAGTAAAACTACAAGTAAACAATTCTTACCTACCCCCATGATCTAGCCTAGATCAAGTCTAGAAACAAAACGTTATATGTATTTTCATCCAAAGGAACTCAAACCAGGCTTCTCGCCAAAGCCTAAACCGATCGCCATTATGCGATATTATCTTACACTAGCTATACGTTACCTATATCTTACGGGGCGAACAATGTTCCTGCGAGGTCTCGCATCGGACATTAATTCCTCAACTTCAGGATTATTCAATCCATTCAGGGTCTCCAAGTCTAAAGGACCTACCGGATCTGGATCTTCTATCTCGTTCCACTCTCCCGGAGGGTCTCCCACAAACAATTTAAGTTTGTCAATGTAAACCAATTTAGCTTGCGAGCGTGCGGATTTCTGGATCTTAAAAAGGACCGGGCTCAGCTGTTCAATTACCTTATAGGGTCCAGTGTAAAGTTTATTCCACTTATCTTTAATTCCAGGGCGTCTCCTTGGATAAAAGTACCAAACCCATGACCCTATGGGAAACCTAGCGGGTTTCACTCTCATATCATACCGGAAATTTCTGTTAGTGACATGGCGCTGCATAAATCTTCGAGCAATTTCAAAGTTATTTTGCACATTCTCAATTTGATTCACAACAAAATCATCGGTACTAGACAAAGCATTTGCAACTTGGACATCTCCTAAAACTAAAACGATCGGCATGCACAACTCTCTTGACAGGAACAGCCGGTTAGGTGTGAATCCGGTGCTTTCACTTTCACTTGCTCGATAGGCGGCGAGGACGTAGGGAAGATGCACATCCCAGTCGCGCTGGTTCTGGGCTACCACCTTCCCGAGTAGGGTGTTCAAGGTTCTGTGGAACCTCTCCACGGCTCCATTGGTACTTGGCTTGTACGGCGTGGTCCTCATCTTGTCGATCTGGAGGTGACGACACATCTCCTTGAACAGGTTCGCCTCGAAGCAGGGACCTTGGTCTGTTAAGATTTGTCGCGGGCATCCGAACCGACAGAAGACTTCCTCGACTAGGACTCGTGCCACGGTCGTCGCCTCCTGGTTGCGGATCGGATAGGCTTCCGCCCAGCGGGTGAAGTGGTCCACGGCAGTGAGGATATACCGGTATCCTTTACTGGAGGTGGGATGCGGTCCAGTGATGTCTACCCCCAAACACTCCATCGGGGCTCCCACGGACATCGGTTGGAGACGACCCCGTCTGGGCGTCTTTCTGCGGTGGTACTGGGCGCACGGGACACACCGCCGAAGTGCCATTCGTACATCCTCTCTCCACCCCGGCCAGTAAGCTCTCTTTTGGAGTTGAGCGAGGGTACGTCTGATACCCATGTGCCCTCCAGTAATTCCTTCATGAGCGAGCCGTATTAACCCGTTTTGGACCAAAACTTTATTAGGCAAAATTTTTATCAACTGCGATGATATTTTGGACCATAAAAATAATGTTTGAACGTATGCATTGTGTTTTTGGAAAAATCTCATATAACATATGCAAAATTGCATATGTTCGTTTTACGAACATTGGTCCAATAGGCTACTGACAACATGCGCCATATCGATCTTCCACGAAATGACATCACACCACAATAAAGACAGTAAAAACTGCATAAATACAATACATTAATGCATACATACATACATACATACATACATACAGACATACATACATACATGCATACATACATGCATACATACATACATACATACATACATGCATACATACATACATAAATACATACATACATAAACTATATACATACATAGTTACATACACAATTTACATAGAGGGATTACAGGCATTATACACATGCATACATACATGTATGTCTGCATATGTGTATGCACTTATGCATATGTGGAGCACTGTGGTGTAGTGGTGGCGTCGTTGCCTTGGAGCCGGAAGGTTCAAGGTTCGAATTCACCTCGCTGCGTAAGGACAATGGGCAAATCCTTCACTCGCAATTGCTCAGCTCTTCAGCGTGAAACTCCGATGCAGTGTCCGATCTGCATTCGGGAGCGTCTCTGAGTAGCGAGAGCTTGAAGAGGCGCTGTAACAAGTGCACATACAAACATACATGCATGTATATGTATATGCATACAGACATGAATGCATGCACATACACTAATACATACATCCATAACAATATATGCATAGCCTACTTGTGTGTATACATCCATGCATCGATACATATATACATACATACATACATACATACATACATACATACATACATACATATATACATAGATAGTACATACTTACCTACATACATACATACATGCATACATACATGCACACCTACCTACCTACATGCATACATACATACATACATACATACTTACATATATATACATACATATATACATACATACATACATACATACATACATACATACATACATACATACATACATACATACATACATACATACATACATACATACATACATACATGCATACATACATACAGTACATACATACAGTACATACATACGCACAATCATCAATGTATCCATACATGCGTGTATACATGCATACGTACATTCTTGTATGCATACATACATGCACGCATAAGTGCACGTATGCATATGCATAGCCTACATGCGTGCGTGCATACATGCATAGGCCAACAATTTGAGTTGGTTTATACATGTAGCTCAGGCTTATATACACATGTATTCGTCTGTAAATCAACGTTGACTTGACATGACGCATCAGTAGCCTATTGGACCAATGTTCGTAAAACGAACATGACACAGATATGAATTTTTTACAACTCCGTTTTTTAGAGGAAAATTATGCAAATGCCATGTGTTTTGTGACAAATATGTGTAGTTTTAAAATGCATATCAGTTTGATCGTTATCACCTATGAGACTAAAATAACAACTTTGCAAACAAAAGACGGCGATCTATCAAGGTTTTGCAGTTTTTTGGCATTATGCAAAACAAGTTCAAAACTTTCAAAACAGCAATTTTTTCATTCTATCTGACAAATCTATCTTCCTTCTGACATAAAAACACCTATACATGAGATTAAAATCATGGCGTCACCCAAATTGACGTCTTCAAAAAATATGTTCGTAAAACGAACGATGGTCCAAAACGGGTTAACGAAGATCGTCGACTACGCGGGGGAATCAGTTGTCGGGTCGCAACTTGCCCATCATCTGCGTGGAGCCAGTTCCGGGTGAGCAATTCCCTGTGGAGTTCCAGCTGCGGCCATTGGGCTACCAAGTTCTTTACAGTTCCGCTCTGACTCCGCAGTTCGTCATAGGAGGGAGGATCATCAGAGCTGAGCTTCTTTTGGATAACCCAGCCCAGCTCGCGGTCGGCTCGTTGTTCATCCCGAATGGTCGTTCGGTCCCAATCGGTCGGTAGATCCACCGCTCCCCCACGGAGGCCCGTCGTTTCACGGATGACTTGAACTTGTTGCGGCATGCGCGACAGGGCGTCCGCGTTCTGGTGCGCAGTTCCGGCTCGATGCTGGATATCGAACTCGAATTCTTCCGTTATGGCCAGCCATCTGGCCTGTTGTCCGATAGGAAGCGGCGTCCTCCTCAGCCATTGCAAGGCGGAGTGATCGGTGCGTAGTAAGAATCGACGCCCCAGCAGATACTGTCGATAGGTCTTTAGAAAGTAGACGATGGCCAGAAGTTCTCGCTTCGTAACGTCGTAGTTCTGCTCCGCCGTAGAACAGAGTCGGCTACCGTAGCAAACTACACGTTCTTGCCCTCCTTGGATTTGTGACAGAACCGCTCCTATGGCCTCGCCGGATGCGTCCGTATCGAGAATGTACAATCCATCATCATTGGGTAAGGCCAGGATGGGGGATTCGGTCAAGAGCCGTTTCAGGTGAGAGAAAGCAGCTTCGCATTCGGTGGACCATTGAAAACGAAACCCCTTTTTGGTCAACGCATGCAGCGGTTTAGCGATTTTGGCGAAGTTCGGCACAAATTTTCTGTAGTAGGAGCACAATCCAATGAAGGCGCGGACGTCTCGCAGCTTCCTAGGGGTTGGCCAATCTTTAACCGCTACGGTTTTCTCCGGATCAGTCATAATGCCATCCTCACTTACTACATGACCCAAGAATAACACTCGCCGTTGTAGCAGGTGACATTTCGAAGGCTTCAATTTCAACCCGACAGCTGCCAACCGTTCCAACACTTGCGTTAACCGTTCCAAGTGAGTCTCAAGATCTTCGGCAAAGACAATGATGTCGTCTAGGTATATTAGACATACCTCAAAATTCAGTCCAGCCATGACAAGGTTCATCATTCTCGAAAACGTAGCCGGCGAGTTGCAGAGACCGAAGGGTAGGACCCTAAACTGAAAACTTCCTCTTCTAGTGATGAAAGCTGTCTTCGGGCGATCCTTTGGATGAACTGCAACCTGATGGTACCCTGCACGAAGATCAAAAGTGCTGAACCACTTGGCTCCGGCAAGGGTATCCAAACTCTCGCTAATCAGAGGTAGAGGATAGGCGTCCTTCCGGGTTTTAGTGTTCACCGCTCGATAGTCCACACAAAATCTCGGGGTGCCATCTCGTTTTTTCACCATCACCACATTACTTGCCCAGGCTGAGGCTGACGGTTCTATCAGCTTTTGTTGCAACATATTGTTCACTTGTTCATCAATGACGGGCAATAGCGTTAGCGGCTGGCGACGTAATGGTTGTCGAACAGGGCTTTCGTTCCCAGTTTCTATTTCGTGTTGGATTACATCGGTGAAACCCAAATCCCATTCATTCATTGAAAAGGCTTTCTGATTTGCGGTGATGATTTGCCGAAGTCGTTCCTGTACTTCGTCCGGTACATCGGCGGCAATGTCCCTCCAAAGAGGAGAAAGGGTCGCCGCGATTTCAGCATCGGTTGATTTCGGTAATGTTTCGTTAACGGCTGCGCACCCGGCCGCAGATCTCAAGAGTAAGTGTTTTTCTTCCCCCATTACCGTAACCGGTTCGGCCGTACATTGAACTCCTTTCTTTAGCCAGAGTTGTTGGTCGGTGGGATTCATCACCCGAAGCGGCAGATCGAAGGTCCGGTTAGGGAGCAAGGTTCCGGCTAGAATGAGTCCGGAGTCTAACACTTTCGGATTTACAGCCCAGGAATCGGTCATTGCTTTCAAGTTCGGAAGGAGCGCATGGCTTTCAACATCCATCTCACTTTTTGCCACTACGAGTGTGTCATGAGAAATCACTATCTTACGACATAGCCCGGCACGAGGTTTGGAGTGTACTTCGAATCTATAGCCTCCCACCAGGATCCAGTTGCGACCGATATGCCAAAGTACATTTTCGTCTTTCATCCAGGAAAGTCCAAGGATCAGTTCAGAGACCTGTTCTGTGACTAGACAGGGAATCTTGAATTCGTGATCGCCGATTTGCAGTTTCAGTATTGTCTCTCCCACAACGCGAATAGCAGACCCGTTAGCAGCTAACAAGGACTGTTCAGAATTCTGCACATCTTTAGGATCTACTAGCGAAGCAGGACATAATGTCATTTCGCAGCCAGAGTCAAGCAAGGCTAGAAGAGATTTGCCATTCAGTTTCACAGAGAGGTAGGCATCATTTCTACCTTGGACGTGTCTGACATTACTTTCTCGATTCCCGGTGGTTTCTTCGAATTCTTCATCGGCTGGCGACCTCTGTGGACGTGCTGGACAACCGCGAGCCAAATGTCCCGGTTGATTGCATTCGTAGCAGCGACGATTGTCCCGTTTCACCCGTGGAAAGTTATTGTCTCTATTTCGGTTCCATCGTTGATTGTTGGTTCCGGTTCCTCCCCAGGATGGTTACGAACGTTGCGGCTGCCATTGCCGAAACTGCCCCTCAGTTGAAGTAGCACTCAACTGGTTCTGGAACATTTCTTTCAACTGTCGAGTCAGCGTCTCTTGCATCTGGTTGAATTTTTCGTCGAGGTTGAAGTCCACTTCCCTCACTGTCTTGATGCGACCCGGTCGACGGTCGTGAGACCCGGTGGTATCTTCATCAGCGCGGCGGTAGCCTTCCAACCGGAGAGCGATTTTGTAGGCGCTATCTAACGTGGTCGGTTCTCGCTCTCGTACCTTCAGAGCCAGGCCCTTGTCAGACAGTGCATCAAGAAAAGCTCGAATAGCTATTGTCTCACTATGCGCGGACGACGGTCCTGGGAAAGCTAAGATCATAAGCTTTCGGCTGTCTTGTACCAGCTGACCGAGATCTTCCCCCGGTTGCTGGCGGCGAGAATTCAGTTTGGTTTGGTACAAGGCTGCCTGGTCCGAGCTTCCGTATCGTAGTCGTAGACGGTCGACTAGATCGGTGCAGGTGGTGATGGATTCCGAGTCGAATTCATGCAGAAGTTGGTCTACCGGTTCTACTAGCGCACACGTCAGTTGGGCCAGTTTCTCTTCTTCAGTCCAACGGTTACTTTTCGAACATACTTCGAACTTCTTAAGGAACACTTCTACTGAGGTCTTACCGTTGTATCGGTCCAGCTTTATTCGCGATGTCATTCTTCTATCTGGAAAATTTGAATATTCAGTTTGTAGGTTCCCAGCAGGTTCTTTCCTTTCACGAGCAATTGGTTCAGATCGAGACGGTTCGACAGTGTCCTTTTTCGGCGACAACTCTCGAGCATAAGAGCTGACGATTGTGGGCGGTTTTTCAGAGGCAACCCCGCTCCCGAGTATGAACGGATTAGGCAGTTCATCTTCGAGACCACCCGCGACAATCGGTTTCACTGTTGGCCACTGCATTAATTGTTTCGCCAGGGCAACCTGTTCATTGTACGAGACTGGACCATAGTAGGGCACGAAGATGGGCTGTACTGTCTCAGGAGGTAAGTATTCGTAGCTCTGGGTAACCTGAGTTTTTAGCGACGAAGACATCGTTGACATTATCGGCCGACTCGAAGATGTCGTCAGGGTGGGCATACGAGGAATCGAAGCAGAAGCAAACGCGATCTTTTCTGATTCAGGTTTCATTTCACGTACCTGGACGTCGTGCATACCCACATTCTTCGAAGAGATGATTCGTGGAGGAATTTCAGTTGATCGTCGAAGGTCTCCAGCTTCAGTGTTCACGAATTGGTACGACGAGTATGGGAAGGTGGCAGCCCGTGGAGTTGCAGTTGACATGGGACGACGAGGATGTGCATCTCGTGGACCCCAGTCGTACAACTATCTACAACTAACATTCCAGAGTTAGTACATGTTTTCAAACAGTCTTGCCCTATAGCTATCGCATTTGAATCGAGCACAAATCGATGTGGAGGCCGCATATCAGTTACTTCTGAGTCTTCACTATTGCATTTCAATTGTTCGGTTAGATCTCTATTTAACCTGTTTTGTTTCTTGCGCATATACGACTCATAGTCAAAACTTTCATAAATCGTGTTTAAGTCTCTATTCAATCGGACCTGAACGTCAGCTGCATTTGAGCTTAATTGTTCCCCACTAATTCTAGTGTCAATTGTATTTGCACTAGGTTGGACCTGAACCTCTGTATCTGACCTTAACTTTAAAACCTCACTTAGTCTAGGACCAAATGTACCTGAGCTTGCTTTTACCCCACTTAGTCTGGTATCAATTGTATCTGCACTAGATTGGACCTGAACCTCTGTATCTGACCTTAATTTCAAAACCCCACTAGCTCTGGTACCAATTGTAACGGCCTGCTGCCCTTTCGTAAGAAAACCACGTGACCTCGGGTCCCACCCCTGGTGTTGCTCTTCAGCCTCCCAAGTGGTAGGGGCCCGCCCTAGGATTTCAAACGAGGCGCCGCACTGTTGAAGGGGTTCTCTGTCGTCAGGTAATTCTACAGGTCCATCTAAGTAGGTAAGATCTATGGGACCCATCGCTTTCCTTGCGGTAAAGTCGTAGATTAGGGTTGGGTCTCCCACCTCAGGACTGGGATATCTCTTATCGGTACCAGGAATGGCTTCGGTCGAGTGGCGACATATGTCTGCGGTCCTCGGTCTGAGGACGACGGCTTCCCCTAATGGAAGCCCATCAGGGTTCAACTCCCCTTCAACAGATTCTTTAAATGCCCCAGCCTTCGGTGCGATCGACCCTTCCCTTCTCTTTTCCTGCATTACCTCACCTTCCTCGAGTCTGTCAGGGGTTTCTCCCTTCTCCCGCTCGGTTATGTATTCCTCTAAATCCTCATCAGAGTCATCCTCAGGCCTTATAGACGTTTCCATCATTCAATGATTTATTAACGTCTGATTTGATATATTTAATTAAGCAATTCAACTGATTATAACTGACAAACAGGATTAACAGTTAACATACGTGACTAGGCCTAAATATTGATCTTTACTAAGTGTTCAGTGTCTTTTTACTCCAGCGGAATTAAAGCAGATAATCAACAGGCGTGCGTAACCTTGTTTCTAGTAATCACGCTCGATTATTAACACTATGCTCAACAATTACATTCCGGTTCGATTCGTATCGACTGTTATTCCACATCAACATAAATTTCAATTCTTATCATCAGTTATCGAATATTATCTTTAGTTTCAATTAATTAACTCTAATTGGTTTCGGATTCTGTTATGGAGCAATTAGATTATTTTATACTTCCCTTCCTTTCCGTGCAATTTTGAGTCACTCTCGAATTCGAATATGTAAAGAAGATCAGGTCACTTCTTGCCGAATATATCATATATGTCATCAAAGATTCACAAAGAACCAGTCGCAAACGGTGCCAAAACCCGTTGCTCCGTCGGCGATATCTTCTTATTCATAAAATCAGGCAATCAGCCACCAAACTAACAATTTCAGACCCAAAAACTGCACAAATTCTTGTCTTCACGAGCCGACCTCTTACCCTGATGGAAACCTGGACTCGACTACGCTTTTCGGCGGTTGCAGCGGTCACGTGGGCCGCATCGACCAATCAACGACTACCTCGCAAAAACGACCGTCGGCCGCAAACCTCGGCCTCTGATAGGATGGACAAACTACTGCGATTGGCTACCACAAGAGGACTCAGACTACCACAGAAGGATTCAGAAGCCTCGACAGAAGCCTCGTACAGTAGTTTCCTACCGAACACGGCTCCGGCCTTCACAAAAATATCACTTCTATGTGATGATCTAAAAATAGAACCGCGATATCTAATAAAATCAATTAGCAAGTAAGTACGCCAAGCGGCCTAAAAGGACGTTAAATTGTAGCGGCCTCATAGGACGCTACAATATGCTGTTGCAATTTGGTTTTTGTAGACATAAACATGAATTTCCTTTAAGCTCGTCAAATTTGATTTACAAACTAAAACTTTTGGCCAAGATAATGGCAAAACGCCCTATCTGATATATTATTGGCCTATTCTGCATACTGTCAGCTATTTACTTTAGTTACAATTCTGGTTCTAGACGAGGAAGCAGAATTACTTGTAGGCCCTGCTAACGTACCCTATTTGCATAGTTGTATAATTATGTGCAATTTGTGCATATAGGCCTGTGGAATTGCCTAGCCTATCTAATAGAGTACACGGCCAGCAGACAAATAGGCCTAACACTCAGAAATGACGAAAATGGTTTTCAGCGCGCTTGCACTTAATTGTTGTGGACGACTTCCTGAAACAAGACAGTAATAAATCGTTGTGCACTTATAGAATATGATAACATTGCAACTGAATCTGGACATGAGGACTATGAAATGAGTTTATGAAACTCGAGGGATTGGAGCCAACAGTTTACTAGAACCTTCATGGGTTAAGTACTATAATAATTATAAGTAGCAGGATGTGTTAATAGCTTTTTCTAGCATAACTTAGTCGCTAAATTACGCTCCAGTGGTGGGAAATCATAATTACTTCTCAGAGGATGGAACTTCTACTTATCTCTATCGTTCTTACTCTCACAGGCAAGCACGGTTGTCAACAAATATATTATTACGTCGCATCTCAATAGTTGTCATAGCCTAAACTTGATATTACCTGATAGTCATTAGGTTTATTACTATAGGCCCTATAGGGCCTACTGTTATTAGCCCTACTATCAGTTTTTCATTGTTTGATACTCTGGTTTAATTTTTAGTAGGCTATTGCTTTCAAGTGTAGTGTACAGATAACATGTTTCAGATAGATAATTATATAGGCCTACATAATAAACACCCAAAAGGGACCAAAAACACTCTTTCAGAAGATATTTTGTTTGACAACGAAATAGTTTGTAATGATTAGGCGTTATCGTAATAGTCTAACGATAACTAAATAAATGTTTAGCAGCACAACAAAAAAGCAGACCTAGAGTGAGCAGTATTTGCTTCATTCAACTTTGCTCGTAGGCCTATAGACTTTTTAATTAGCCATAGTCCTATGATGGGTAGGCCTGCATTGAGAAAAGAATAGATCTACGGCAGATTATGCGAGACTGAATAAGAGAAACACTAAAATTTAAAAAAATTATGGACTTGAGAATCAGGATAGCTTTACGGCCTACGCGTCATGAATTTATTAAGTAGGCAAATCTTATATTAAAACTCGTCTTGAATTGAGGGTATGTCCCATAATGTCCGACTTGGTTTTCGACACTGAAAATTCATTAAAAGCACTTACAGACTCACAAACGCCCGGAGAAATGTCTGAAACAATATTTGTTCATTAACCCTTATAGGGTAACCGGGAGGTAAAAAATAACCCCCAGACTACTTTTTTCGTACACTTCTTTTGAATAAAACAAAAAAGACGTTTACTTTTGTAACTTTTCCTAAATATGTTTTTTCTTCACAATGCCGTTTTCAGCTGTCCCAGATTGTGCTGCCACCTGGCGGCAGACTAGGCCTACTATGAAAAATAAGGTTTTATATTTCGGAACTGGATAAAATTATTTCTGCACTGTGTAGATGTAAACATAATATTTATTAGAACTGAATTGTTGGAGATTTGTGGCGGTTGTATTTTTGCATCGGAATTAGGCATTCTTTGCTTTGTGGTTTCTATTTCCGGTAGCATTATATTATTGTAGTAGGCCTATACGTACCCTATACGTTGCATATAGCTAGGGCCTATATAGAAATAAATAGGTGATTACAACGCCACAAACTGGACTCATTCGACCAGGAAACAAAGGGATATAGGCTACTTGCATTCGCAGGACCAGAAGATGGCCTCTTCTAATTCTTGGTTGATGCAGCAGCGCTCAACGCGTAGGCCTACATGTATGTCATAATTATAGAAGTTGCAGAATCCAACATGGCGAGATCACGCACATTCAGTAGGCCTACGTTTGGACAAGCGCCGTGTGTTCCTGCTGGAAGTTGGTCATGAGCTAATCAGACCTCTTATAATCACGAGTCATCATTTTAATTAAAGATTTGTTACTCATTATGTTCAACAATGTCCTTGTCTATCAGATAAATTAAACATGACCGAAATTAGTTAAACATTTCTCTAGATTTGACGAAAATAAATTGGGGTAATTTTTTACCCCCCGGTTACTAACAACTGTAACCAAAATAGGGTTACCCTATAAGGGTTAATACAGTGTCCTTGCAAGATATACAAACGCTCCCAGGCCCAGTCCCAGTCCCACTCAGGATTTGAGGGCGTTGATCCTTCTGTTTGTAAAGCCAGTATTTTATTCGCAAATGAAGATAAATGTAAATGAATAATGTTTCGGATAAGACAATATTAGGCTATGCTCATTTAATGTAATTCAGGTTGACAATAATATGTAGCGCGACCGAAGAGAAGTAAACTGAGAATACTAAAGCAATCGTGAATGTAGTAAAGCGGTCGTGAATAAGCTGAGTTTAAAAGCAGCGCTTCATCAATTCTATCCATCTATCTATCTGTCTATCTGCTTATCTATGTGATTTATATAGCGCCTCTTCAAGGGCTCTACTCAGAGGCGCTCCCGACCCAATTCGGATCTTAAGAACACGCTTACTGCCCAAAGATAGTCGATCGTCAGCAAAATGGTGAATTTCTCCATAATTCAGAAATTGGTATAGGCTAGCCTCGTTGTAGGCTTACCACCTGAAATCAAGCAGATCACTTCCATTTGTTTTATATAAATCCTGCCTGAAGTGCTATTGGCATTGATGCTTTCACGCTATAAGGATCCGCAGCACTCAGCATCTGACATATTTTTGCTTACTTTTAGGGGCACAAGAAAGTCAGTTGGTAGGGCCTGAGAACACATTGAGCTTTGTTGGCTCAACTGCTACCTTGAAATGTTCATCTCCATCTAGAAACTGTATCGGAATTGACTGGAGTAAATATATACCTGGTGCAAGTCCTATAACTGTTTTCAAAGGACCAGGAACAATACTGAACACCAACAGCATTGATAGAGCTCGATACAGTGTCGACAATTCATCCGGATGTGATTTGGTTATTAGAAACGTTCAACTGACAGACCCCGGACTATTCATTTGTTCAGCTATTTTGGCATCAAGTCAAATGACAAAAACTGCTTATCTTATTATATTGGGTAAGTAACTTGTTATTCGACAAAAATGCGGTAGGCCTAGTAACAATTCAAGCAGAGTTTATTTTCTTCGTAATCTCAGTTACGTAACTTACCATGTTATGAGTAGGCTATCTACAATTCTGCATATATAATTTTGTGAGGCGGTTTTACAAAGGGAGGCTTTTGTCTTGAAAAGTGAAAGTTGAGGTTTTGATCCATTCTCATGGTAAGCTTATTCATCGTTACTGTCAAAATGAGCCATCATCTAATAAAATTTGTTATTAATTTTGTCTGTGAAAGAGAGTCTTAGTTTTTTCAAACAGCGCCAATTTGTCTGTGAAGCACCAGTTTCATAATTATTTACCTTTATGTGTGTGCATATTTATGTATAGGTCCTAGTTGTATACATCGATACAAGCGTTTTTCTCTGTATACGAGCGAGCATATATCTGTAGGCACCCTGTGTGAAAGAGCCAAAGGCAAAACGTCCATGAACACCCAGAGTATAATTATAGAGGAACAGCGTTCTCGCATGCCATCGCCACACCAAAGCAGATACCCCCGGGATAGGGATCAAACGCAGGTCATCCTGAATATAATCGGCGACCAGGACAAATTTTGTGATAAGACCAGCAAAGCTTGTGGCTGGGCGTAGGACCCGCGCCAAGAACCTTAACCTCTCAACTGGGAGTCAACGTAGAGAGCATAGCAGTAATCCAGACAGTTGACAACAAAATAATGGATAAGACAAGTGTAAGAGAGCGTACATGCTTCGTGTCCCTCGCTCGCGGACATCCACAGGGCAACGACGAGTTTTCTCGGATGCTGACCCTGCCACCTGGAGTGGGCTTCCACTACCAGTTTGCCAAATTTTCATGGATCACTTCGCCATTTTCTATTGTAGTCTTAAATCTGTGCCATTTGGCCAGGCGTGTCTGGAGTGCCTCTGATTAGATGGTCTCCAGGGGACGCTATGTAAGTGCTCTTAATAAATAAATCATAGAAGTGCTTAAACTGGTCATTTAAAATCTTACAAGTACAAATTTGAATTTGATCATTTAGTCAAGCAACTTCATCAGCCTTCATAATTTTCTGAACAGGCATTATCGAATAGAAATGAGTGTAGTCCCTTAAGCTGGTTCGTAAAGACGGAAGTTCTAGTGACATCACTATGTTTTTATTAGCCTCGGCGTGAGAGGGCGTGTTGCCAGTCCTCACTAACGTCTTCTCAGTTTCTCACTGACCCAGAGCTGAATTGGTTGGCAGTTGAAAAAGAAAACGAAAACCAATTTTTCTGCTCTGGGACATTTGAACCCCAAACCGATTGATCGACATTCCAGCGCGCTGACAATCACTCTATCTAATTAATTATTAACCATTAATTACTCGTAGGCCTATAACCAAGTGTCTAAGTCATTTGTAAGAACTTCTATAAGCTTACGTTGTCAAGCCCAGTAGAGAACATTTGCCTCTGCCATAATATTCACTTAGCCTCTTGCATTTATAAAACATTTATCATTTAATGATGAAATAAAAAATTCTAAACCTGGCTGTTGAGATTCATCCGGATATTTTATTTATTTCATAATAATTTATTATGATGTGTGATTGCAGAAACTCGGCCCAAATGCACATTAAATGTGTCTCTGGGTGACACAGTCGAAGGGAATGGAGTTCTGTTGAAATGTGAAGTTGCATACAATGGAACGGACAGAGCAGCGTTGAACTGGAAAGGAGTGACAGGTGGTCCGACTGCTGTGAAAAATGGGAACACTATCAGTCGGTCTTATTCTGTTGTCGCTTCTGCACCTGAGGTTTCATCATACACTTGTGAAGCTTTGTTTGCCTATGAAACTGTTGACAGTGGTAAACCGATTGATGGTTTGGCTACAAACAGAATTCCAAATTCCAACTGCTCAACGTCTGTCATCAAAGTTGTCTGTAAGTATTTCATTTAATTGGTGCGAAATAGATATCCACAATATTAATTGAGCAGAAAGGCACATTAGAGATGTGGATACATTTATCCTCATTAGCCATCATTCAATCAATCGTATAATAATATTTAATACGAAACGATAAGTCCTCATAAAACACTCGAGATGAACAGTGCATATAATTATATGCACACTCCTTACGCGGACCTCGAATTATATATCCCGTTTATGCGGTCCTGGACCCCATAAACCAGGCGCGGTCACTCATGGTCAGTTATATATATATATATGTCCAGATATAAGGCACCACAATAACGGCGGAACATTGAGTCCCCTCAAACCGCACGCGATAACTATACAGGGTGGGCCAAAAAAAAGACCCCCCTAGGTTTTTTGCCAATATTTTGGCCAGATGTTTGAATTTTGAAATGAAATTTTACAGTCTTAAAGGCAATTCATATTTACACATGATGGCCAGATTTCATCTAAATATATCAAACAGAACAAAAGTTATATCAGTTTTAGTGAGGCCACCCCCCGTTTTTTGACGATTCAAAAACGAAACGCCAAAAAATTAGGTTTTTTGCCAATATCTTCACCAAAAGTACGAATTTCAAAATGAAATTTTTACAGGCTTAAAGGCAACTCATATTTACACCAGATGACCAAATTTCATCAAAATATTTCAAACACAACACAAGTTATACCACTTTTAGCGGAACCACCCACAGTTTTTGACGATTCAAAAACGAAACGCAACAAAAAGTCGCAGAAACACGATTTTATTAAGTCTCCTCTCAAATAACTGTTGTCAAATGAACTTGGTAGTGCTTCACAACTTGTGTTCAATGTGCCCAATACCAGTGTCAAAACTTCTTTTGAGTCTCTTTGCAAAGTTCTTGATGGACCCCTGATTAATCTGACAAATTCCTTATTTACCAATTTGAGCGTCCTCTTGCTAAGTGACTTCTCAGTGACGTGCAGCTACGCTGGTACTCTATTTCTTTTTTAAATAGTAATAATAATGATCATCTGGCAATATCAAGGCTATTTGATAACAATTATTTGTGATGAGACCTAATAAAATCGAGTTTTTGATGCGTTACGTCTTTGAATCGTCAAAAAATGGGGGTGGCCTCCCTAAAAGTGCCATAACTTTTGTTGTGTTTAAAATATTTTGATCAAATCCGGCCATCGTGTGTAGATATGATTTGTCTTTAGGGCTGTAAAATTTCAGTTCGATATTTCTACTTCTGGCCAAGATATTGGCCGGAATAATTGAATTGATTTTTTAATACTTGTTGTTGCGTCGCGTTTTTGAATCGTCAAAAAACGGTGGGTGGCTTCACTAAAAGTGGTATAACGTTTGTTCTGTTTGAAATATTTTAATGAAATTTGGCCATCTGGTGTAAATATGAATTGTCTTTAAGACTGTAAAATAATTTCAAAATTCTTACTTTTGGTCAAGATATTGGCAAAAATCTTAGGGGGGGGGGTCTTTTTTATGGCCCACCCTGTATATATGTATATATATATATATATATATATATATATATATATATATATAAACGTTTCGGTGCCCTCATTTATCTGACATGAAATATCTTTGTAACTTATCCCATTACCAACCAGAGCGAGTTTCCTATGCAAACTCGATATGCTGTCTGAGATCTTCAATTCTTCATCCTATGGCCGGTGCATGACTGTTCATTTATTTAGGCATCTAATCTCAAGGAGCACTGCGGGTAATTCACTGCGTCTCAGTCTGTGCCAATCATGGTCATAGATTTATCCGCTTTAATGCGCAAAGTGACTTCTTTATCCACCAGCCCGTAATTTCACGGTCTAACATAGAAGTGCTTCTGTGGTTGGCCCATCTAGGATAGGTTACATAGCAGACCTTCCCTGCCTCTGCTTGACGTGACTTGCAGATCAATATAGGCTATGTTGAATGTTGATTTGAGCGTTCAAATTAGGAATATTTTGATGAATATCTTTTTAAAGTCGCGTTGTATAACTTTTAATTCTGATTACGATTCCTGTCTGAAACTTTGTTTTAGATTAAGTCCGAGATGTCTCCTTGTCACCATTGCTTTCTGATTATCCTCCTGGAACCATCATTACCTGTGAGGCAAGGGGCCATCCATCACCAACTTTTAAATGGCAGGAAAAGGAAACCGACGGACATTGGATGGATATTCAGAATCAGTATTGCAGTATATTTACTACGACCAATGTTTCTTCCAAGCGGTACAGATGTGTTGCAATGAATGGCGTAAGATGCAGAAGCCACAATGCAACATCTCGTGAGATCCAGTTTAACAGCACTGGTATTTCCTTGTTTTCTTTTTCATAATTTATTCACCAGTTTTGAATTCTGACCGAAAATGAATTGTCGCGAAAATTATCTTATTCTAGAGAACCCACACAGAGGCCTTCTGGAACAATGTTACACAGACACTGTGACTCAAGCGGATTGGTCTTCTGCAGACTGGACGGATTGTGAGACTTGGGTTTTGTGCGCAATTCTTTTGAGCCTTATACGTCATACGCATTGTGCTTTAGAAGCCTAGCCTACTTGTGAATTTCAATGTAGGCTAAATTAAATGTAACATACATGTAAGACTGATATGCAATCTCGGTGCTACACAAAACCTGTGTGAACCAGTATTCAACCAGATCCAACTCAAAAGTGCAGCTATTTGTCACTTACATTACGAGGTCATAGTTTACGAAGATTAGATATTTGTAAGTAGTATGACACCTCAATCCAGTGTATGACTTCAATAATTATTATTCGACTATCATAATAAGCCACACGACACAGTTGGTCATTATCCGTTAAAAAGCCAATTCAAAAGCAATTAAGTAAGAGAAATGAGAAGTCATAGGCTAATTATGAAAGTGAGTTATATGAATTAGAGGGTGTTACAGTAGTCGATATGGTATGCGGCAAAATGTTGCAATATTCCTACCCTCTCCAATTTTATCTGCCATTATTAATTTTTATTCTGGACTATAATAATTATATTAAACCAGGAGTGCACAGCCTGAGACCGTTGTGGTCGTGAGAAGAAGACTCGACGGCCGTTGGAGCGTGATCTACAATTCTACATGACACGTAGCTGTAGTCTAATATGTATTTGCGGCCGTATGCATATCCATTCATACATGTATATTCTTAATCCATTGGTTTAAAACTGAAATTGTGTGAAATATTATAATTATAGTTGTGTTTGTCCTTCTTGAGTAGGCCTATATTTGCATTAAACTGTTCGTAGCCAATTTTTACCAATTAGATTTTATTAGTAATAGTTATACAATGTAGTAGGCTAATATAAAATATTTTCATCACAGAAATGATGGTAGCCTATTCGCAATTCTATCGTCACCAGTTTTAAAGCGCTACACTAAAGTTAAGCTTGTTTGTATGTATGTGCACTTGTTATAGCTCTCCTTCAAGCTCTCGCTACTCAGAGGCGCTCCCGAATGCAGAGCGGACCCTGCATCGGAGTTTCACGCCGAAGCGCTGAGCAATTTCGAGTGAAGGACTTGCCCAAGGTCTCTAGGATGGGGGTGGATTCGAACTTGCAGCCATTCGGCTACAAAGCGACGAACATACCCACTACAACACAACGCCTCACGATGGGTAACAACTTATTCGCGAGCGTTGAGTTCTTTCTGTAAAAGATCGACGTAGGCCTACACTAGATATATGAGAGACAAGAGAGGAGATGCAGAGTGACTGATAAGACGGGTATCGTTGATAAGAAGAGATAATGTTTGGAAGATGGATAATTTGAGTCTGATGCAGATGCCGGTTCCATTTTTTCCTTCTCGTTTGCATTACATGTTTTCTGTTCTGCTTACTTGTTAAAATATACTGGAAAACTACAACAACACAATGCTCTTTATGATTTAGAATCCAAGGACAGCTTATCTTCGACTGGGGAAACTGCCTCAAAATATTACATCGGAATTGGAATTGGAATTCTCGTCACCACCGTATCAGCGATTATTGCCATTGTCATCTTAGTCAGATGTGGATACTTGGAGTTTCATCCAAGGCCAGCTGATAAGTCACTAGGTAAGATATTTCCAGGGTGTCAACATGATCATGATAACACAGGTAGAAATATATAATCGCCTGCCCAATGTCCATTTCGTACTCCATTTTTCGATTACCTACAGATTAAAGATCTGCTGTTGTATACAGTATAATTATAGTATAATCAGAGCAACGTGCTAGAAACGATAATTATAGGCCCCTATGACTAATATTTTTACGTATTCAACATATTTCATACTTTCATATTCTTATCATAAACAATACTAATAAAACAGTAAGTTTATAGGCCTACATTAGAATAGGTGCAGGAGCATACGGTATTACGGTAGGCATATACATTTCTCAACAGAGACTATAGCATATAGGAGACTCTTTTTTAGGAGTGCCATTACAGCTTTCTCAGCCATATAGTAACTGTTTTCTTGTTTGATAGATGGCGTTGCTCAGCATCAAGATCGTGAGATGAGTCCCACGTCTCATCAAAGATCAGTCGCGAATCGGTCGATTCCTAAGACTGGAGTTCCATTGGTAAGCACTTAGTTTATTTATTGCTGAATAGAATCACACAATGCTGTCCCTAACTCGATTTTTTTGCCCTCTGATTACGATGATGATGTTGTTGATGATGATGATGATGATGATGATGATGATGATGATGATGATGATGATGATGATGATGATGATGATGATGATGATGATGATGATGGTGGTGGTGGTGGTGGTGGCGGCGGTGGTGGTGGTGGTGGTGGAGTAGGTGGTGGTGGTGGTGGTGGTGGTGGTGGTGGTGGTGGTGGTGGTGGTGGTGGTGGTGGCGGCGGCGGTTGTGGTGGTGGTGATAGTGGTGATGGTGGTATTAATTATATTTATAATAATGGAGAGTAATAACGACAGCTACAACAGCAGCATCGGCTACATGAAGAGTGATAAAACAATACGGGACATTGCAGCGAAGGTTTTTAACTGTCCAAGATATAATATTTGCCATCGCAAGGTTTCGCGTTCGAGGTTTGTATGTGCACTTGTTATAGCGCCCCTTCAAGCTCTCTCTACTCAGAGGCGCTCCCGATGCAGAGCGGACACTGCATCGGAGTTTCACGCCGAAGCGCTGAGCAATTGCGAGTGAAGGACTTGCCCAAGGTCCTTACGCGGCGAGGTGGATTCGAACCCCAAACCTTCCGGCTTCAAGGCAACGACGCCACCACTAGACCACCGCGCCCCACAGGTAATCAGTAAGTAAACTAAAATTATCATAACTGTGTCCAAAATTGCTATTGATAAGTATTTTGCCTCAAATTCCGATATTTTGTCAATCGAGAGGTCAGTTACTAAAATGCACTCAATAGTGGATGCAGTATTTAGAGATAATGGATACATTGTATCGTGTTGTATTGTTTCGAGAATAATTACATGTATCTACAGCGCCTCTCACAATTATGACCAATCTTCTCTTACCCAACTTACCAAAGTAGGATTACCACCGGTGACAAGATGTGGGTCGGTGGAAAGATGAAGCGATCAGGGAGAAAACTGGCCACCTTCATAATTATGCCAAAGCTAGGAAAATTAGATCGCCTGCATTTCATGCCCATCCTGCATCTCAGATCAGCTTATTGGGATGCTCTGTTTCTTCCAGTTTTTTTCATTCTTAGGCTACCTCTGACTTACGTCCGAAAATGTATCTCAGTCAGATTTCTGTTTGCTCAGTGGCACAATTTAGGGCTGATCTTGAGATATATCTGCTTTATATTACAGGCTGGGGAACAGGAGGCAGCATACGCGAGTTTGGGAGACGACAGAGATGCGAATGAATATGCGTCGCTCGAACAAAGACAGAAAGTCAAGCCAACTAAAAAGTGGCGGCCTTAGTCAGAATTTGTAACGCACTTGAGACTCTATGTTGTACAAAGAAATGCTAAATGGCATGATAGCAAATGCTTATTTAATTATCTAGCGAGGGATAATTCTGCGCCGATTTCCGCCTGTAACGTCTTTTAATGGAGGGAGGGTGATATATTTTTACTGTAGGGGCCTATTTTGTTTGACATTAGAAATAATACACTTAAGTAAATGCTCCCCAAATTTTATTGGCTCTAGGCCAACTGCGTCTTTGTTTGAACGAACTTGGTCTACAAAATTATTACATTCGAAAATAAATTCAGTTAAAAATTAATTAAATAGAATAGGCCTATTTATTAAAAAATCTGTAATATCCAAATGTATGCACTATGCAATATACAATTATACATGCTCGCATATGAAACTGAAGAAGGTCATAGGCTATCGCTTTAGCTTTTTTCATCGTTCTAGCTATGCTAATGACTCGTATTAGGCCATGATAACAATGATATTTTTATCGTTATTTGTTGACTTCTCTATTCGTATCCTATTCGTAATATACGAGAATTTATAAAGCGCCTCTTTCCGTAGGCTACAAACCAACAGATTGACAACTCCGAGGAAATAAATAATTCGTCAAGCAACGAATGGATGACTCGGGATGAGGATGACACCCCAATATGACCTTACTACGGACAGCAGAAGAGAGAGAGAGGGAGGTCATTCCACTTAGAAGTTCCCACAATTGGAAAGGCTCGGTGTTGGGGCAAAGTGTCCTTTGTTCGGAAATTAGGAGATCAAATCGATCAGAAGACCGGGGAGCGGTGGGAATAGACAGCGAAGAAATGAAACAATCAAGAGTAAGAGACAAAGGTATACGAAAGATCAGTGATGCGTATTTGAGCATGGCGTAAAGATATTCAGGAGCTTGTCCCTTGTGTGTTCTTGAGACTAAAAGCAGTACCGTGAATTGGATGCGAGAGGCAATAGGAGACCAGCGCAGGACATCAGACATGTAAGTTGAAATGTGGTAGTAGCGACATGTGACGGGTTTTGAACCTATTTGTATTATTACTGACGTTGTTGGATCAAAATCTGAATCCTGTGTTGGACAGTGTTGGGTTGAAGTCTTCAAAACTTTACAGACCGCAGACATTCAGTTCGTTATCTTTGTTTCCTACGTATACAGACTACCAATGGTTCCCGTTTTCAACTGTTTTGGCTAAAGATTCTTCAGCGATAAGCAATTATTAGGATCGACCTCTTGTCTGACGATAGCAATTGTTTGAGCACAGAACTGGTCTGTTAAAGTGGAACTGTCGCAAGTGAGTGTGCGGGGTTTGTAAAATTTTGAAGACTGCAACCCATAATTATGTACATTATGCAGTGTTGTAAGGCATCAACTCAGCATAAGAATAGATCGACATGACATTGTTCAAGCAACTTAAAGTTCTAGACTGTCTCTCATCTTACAGCGAATAAATTTCCTCTGAAATGTGGATGCATGCATGGTTGCATAAGTGAATTTCGTCTGTGCCGATCCCATCAGCCTGGTAAGTTGGTAACACAAGAATTTAATTCAGAAAGTTTTCTTCCGTAAGTTGACTAGCATTTAATTATGTAGGCTACCCCAATTTATCTAATGGTTAGGCTGTAATTAGCATTTTACAACAATTTTCAGCAGACAGTGAATCCTACATTAGGTCGACGAAACATTCGATACAATGTCTACAGTGACGTGCACAAAAATAATAGGGGGCAAATTGTAGGCTAAATAGCGTAGCCTATCGAGTGACTGCAGTTGTCCCGGTATGCCAGTATCAAGTTAACCCCCATCATTGAAACTGTTTAACGTCCCGCACAATGCACATACCCCGAACCTACAGATCATTTTCCCAAAGAGGTCAACAAGCGGAGACTCTCTCTGTGCCAAACCATATGACGTATCTTTAGTCACCAACTTCGTCCCGAGATGAGGAAGTAGAGTTGAGTTGCAAGCCCTGAATAGAATATAATTTGATAACCGCTGTATGTAGGCCTACATGTATACTAATTGCCCTAAGTCAGAGGCAACAAGACCAGGAGCTAAAATAATGTACTTCTATGGTTACAACCGGATTCAGTGTAAGCTTAGGCCTACATGTAGATTACCATGATTATGCTTGTGTTTAGAACGAATTATCGTTGTAGGCCTACGCTAGGATTTTGTGTCGTAGAAGCTGAACGGACACTCATCTGTAAGCGGTATAGAGTGAGAAAAGGAAACTGAATACTGTCAAAACCCCAGCTCATTAGAACAAACCGATGTTTTATTGTTCGACGTTGTTTGGCAGTGCATATGTGTAAATAACTGTTGACTAACTTGCTGTCAGTCGTAGGCTGCAGAAGGTCTACAAATTCTCAGAAGATGGAACTTCTCGTTATGGTCATCATCCTTACATTTGCTAGCAAGTACATTAACATCATTCATCAGTCATTCAGTGCAGTGTTGTACAGTAACGAAGTAAAAGTAACGCGTTACTGTACTTAAGTAAAAGTTTGAGTACTTTCACATGTAACGAAGTATCGAAAAAATAAAATACTTTTACTTTCAACGAAGTAAAATTTTACCCATATTTTAGTACTTTTACTTCGTTACAATTTATGCGACACTCGTTACAATGTTCGTTACTTCACAGCGTTAATTAACATTTCGTTTCGCTAAGCTAAGACAGCTTATTAAAATTTGCATGCCTAAAAATAGATTTTCGATGGTGGTGCACGCTGGATGCATTGCCATTTCTGCAGTAGAAATGCTCTTCGGCTGTGCATTGTGCTAAAATTAATCAGAAGCGTGCGTACTAGACTCAATGATAACCATTTCGAGAATTTAGTATTTTTGAAGGTTATAATCAATTGAGTTATAGAAAGGCTCGGTACTTTTACTTTTTACTTTAAAAGTATTATTGGAAGGGGATACTTTTTACTTTTACTTAAGTAAAATTTGTGATGAGTACTTTTACTTTTACTTAAGTAATTAAAATCCACTTTACTTTTACTTTTACTTAAGTACATTTGCCCGATACTTTCAACAACACTGATTCAGTGTTAGCCACACATAGCATAGGCCTAGTAAAATGTAGTGTGCAGATAACATGCTAAGGGTTCAAAGGACATACTCGGAACTTCGGAAGGGGACAAGGCCTCGCTTACTATAGGTTCACTTATTGATAACAACAGTTTTAAATTATTTGCAATCGTAGTCCTATTCCTAATGGAAAATTTTGAAGTAAGAAGGTCCATATAAAAGCACACTATTTCTCCATGTTTCACTTATGTGTAATGTCCGACATAAAAGGCCTACTGATTTTGGCCTGGACTGCCACCTATCTGTAACATCCCTCACGAAGTGAATAAGAGACGCGTTGATCCCGTTAAAATAGCTTCAGTTGCTGCTTGCCGGGCCTCAAGTTGAGGTTTTGAGAGTAAATAGTCAGTAAATAGTCAATAAATTATGTCACTAAATTGATATCTATAGGCCAACTTGTCTATTATCATCTTGGGACAATCGAAACAAACACTAAAATATGCCCATATCGCCTAATCAACTTAATTATACTGCTTTAGTTAAGCGTTGCTCATCGGCCCCATAGAATATCTTGTGTCTACAGCAAGAAGTCAAATAAACGGGCTGGACGTGATACCACAGAATAAGCTGGTTCTTAACCTTTTCAAGGGAGCCAAACCCCAAGAGAAATCTATGACCATTCACCGAACACCTCAAGTTTGAACAATAATTGTTCTTTTTTTGCTCGACATACTCTGTAGTATAAGTATATAAGAAAATGGTAATTTAGTTACTTTTAGCATACGTCATACGATGCTATTTCTGCAGAAAAACAATGAAAAATTACATAGGCCTATCTTATCGGTAATACCTTATGTTATTTCACAGAAAGATGCCTGCCGGTGTTAATTATCGGGAGGTGCACTGGTGCAGTAAGACAAAACTAAGGTTAACAGGATGAGCAGCTTTAAATTCAATAAGGTTTCAAACAAAATTTATTAAATAAAAGTTTAAAAAATAGCAGATGATTTTTCACTGAATATGTATATATTTCAGAGGACCTCTGCCGAACCCCTGGCACTGGCTCAGAAAACCCAAGGGGTTCGGTCGAACACTGGTTAAGAACCACTGCTGCTAGTGTCTGCGCTAAGCTTTAGGCTAGAGTAGCACTTTCAGTGGCGTCGACAGCTACAGGCTTCAATTTCTGCAGATCACGTCAGGGTAATAAGATTTATTAACCGGTCAAGTAAGACGTATCGCGACCAAAGCTCGATGGCACGTACCATACATACATAATCTATTTTGTGAAAGGTACTTATTTTTCAACGGTAGTCCTAAACCATACAAAATATGTTAACCACGTCAAGCAAAGTGACGTCATTGCTCATTATAAGACTGTTTAATTTAATTTAAGCAAAACATCGCACTTAATGCACTAATGTAAGTCAGTCGGCTCAGTTCTGTAAAGCACCTCAAAGTTCTCATCAGAATTACAGAATTAACCTTCCAAATAGAGTGAGAGCGATGGACCAATCTAATTACAGTGAATATTTTGCAACACTATCCATTATGTTTCATCAAACTCCGGGTGATAATATTATTATGTACACGTTCAGCATGGTGACACGATTGACCCTAACACTCAAAATATGATTCACTATACATGTAAGCTTAACTTTCTTTTAGGTGCACAAGAAAGTCAATTGGAAGGACCGCAGAACACATTGAGCATTGTTGGCTCAAATGTTACCTTGAAATGTTCATCTCCATACAGAAACTGTACCGGAACTGACTGGCAGAAGTATGTGCCTGGTGCAAGTCCGATGACTCTTTTCAAAGGTCCAGAAACAATACTGAGCCATGTTGATAGAGATCGATACAGTGTTGACAATTCTTCTGGATGTGATTTGGTTATTAGAAACGTTCAACTGACAGACGCCGGACGATTCATCTGCTCGGCTATCTTGTGGTCAAGTCAAGCTACAAAAACTGCCTATCTGATAATACTAAGCAAGTTATTTGTGATTTCAGTAAAGTCTGTTGTAGCCTAATAATTTTCATTGTTTCAAAAAGTATCAAGGTTTTTGGTTGAATTACAGTATTTAATGAACTTGATATGTAGGCTAGGTTAGGCATACATGTATTATAGGCACAATGCATGTTTCTAGATAGGCTACTTAGGTTCGTTTTTAATCAGTGGTGTAGTGGGGGGGGGAACGCCGTTCCCCCACTTTTTGCCAGGTATAATGGAATATTAATAATAATAATACAACTATTAATATTATTATTATAAAGAGCGTTCCCCACTTCATTTCTTAGGACTTCACTACTGTTTTTAATGCGTATGAGCAGAACTATGAGTGGACCATGTATCAATATACATGTAAGTCCATGATATTGTGCGTGTATGAATGTTTTGTTTGTGAATTATTATGTATACGTGTGTGCGTGCATGCTATATTGCGTTTTATGCAGGAATTTGTGGCTGGAGCAGGAATTGAAACCAATTGCCTGACCTGGCGGGTAATTTTATTCCCAGGCTTTGTCTTTTTAGCTATTAAATATTAATTCATCCAAGAGATGTACAAGGACTTATTGTTCTCAAACTCAGTTTGAAGAGCGTGCCTCTCCGATATCTGAAGAGAATTGAAACTGATGATTCAATCTTTTATTACACGTTAAAATAGTGAAATCAAAGTTTCATAAAACAAACTGGCTGTTGGTATTTATGATTGCGACAGCTTAACAAGAACATTCTGATAGTTTAGTTATTTCAATATTCATGATTGTATGATGTGTTTTTGCAGATAATCAACCCAAATGTGCGATAAATACGTCTGAGGATAACACTGCTGAAGGAGATGGATTTCAGTTGAGATGTGAAGTTACATACAATGGAACAAACAGAGCATCGATGGTATGGAAAGGAGTGACAGAAGCTCCGGCTGCTGTGTACAATGGGAACACTATCAGTCGGTCTTTCTTTCTTGTAGCTTCTGTACCGGAGGTTCCATCGTTCACTTGTGAAACTTCGTTTACATGTAACACTTTTGACATAGCAGTAGGCCTACCAATTATAGGTATGGCTACAAACAGCATTCCAACGATCAACTGTTCAACATCTGCCATAAAAATTCTCTGTAAGTATTCCTCTGATGTTAAAATTCAATGAGAATATTCCTTTCCTTTTTTTCTTCAGATATTCAGTGGAATAAGGAACATTTGACATTCTTGTTATTTTCAGACGATTTATTTTAGGTCAGTGTTTGCAAATTAATCAGACTGAACTCATTCGTGTTTATTTTGGTTTCTCTAGCCAACTCACGTTAATTAGCGTGACAATGGTAGCCTATTCTCTCTAATCTTGATATCAGACTCTCTTTGCGGGAACTATGAAGTTGAAAAGGAGCTAGATAAAGTTAGAGTTTCTGCCAAATGCAGCCTCTAATTCTTGCTTAGCGATGAACTTATACATGCATTGTTATTTACATTACTATGACAAACAACCGACAGCTGTCAGAAGAAAATTTATTAGCACTGCCTTAATACTTAATACAGACATAGTTGACTAAAGAATAAAATTTAATATCAACATCACATGCTTTCCTTTGCCCATCGTGCGGTCCTACACGAAACTGCCTTCTGCAACCTCCCTAATGTAAACTATAGTCACCTCATTAACAACAGCAATGCTGGTTAGGCCTACCTATAGATGCAGAAGTGATGGAGTTTGAGAAAAGTCTGTTTTCTTACACCAAGAGAAGTGGGCGCATAGCACCTACAGTCCTACAGCCTGCACATCTCGAGGACCTTTATAAGTTTCTGTCAGTATGGTGCTACATAAATTTGAATTCCAATAAATTATTATCCTCTTTACACCTCGGACATAAATTTCTTTAAACAATTAAGAACCTTGTGCCCATACTTCTTTCAGATTCAGTTCGAGACGTTACCTTGTCACCATTGTATCCTAATTATCCTCCTGGATCCGGAATCACCTGCGATGCAAAGGGAAATCCATCACCAACTTTCAAATGGCAGGAAAACGAAGACAATGACGTTTGGATGGATATTGAGAATCAGAATGGCAATCAATTTACTATGAGCAATGCTTCTTCCAAGAAGTACAGATGTGTTGCAATGAATGTTGTGAGGAGCAAGAACTATAATGCAAATTCATCTGAGTTTGAAGTTAACAACGCAGGTATAGTTAAGCCTCTTATTTTTGCTTTTTCTGCTTCCTTCAATTTCTTTTAGCTAGTTGTGCGGATGCCACCCATAAAGATATAATTATTGCTATTTGAATGACTTTCATAATCCTCAACATCATCGTAATTCGCACTTGTAATGTGTTGTTTCTGTAGCGGCACATGTGGGGCGCGGTGGTGTAATAGTGGCGTCGTTGCCTTGGAGCCGGAAGGTTTGAGGTTCGAATCCACCTCGCCGCGTAAGGACCTTGGGCAAGTCCTTCACACACAATTGCTCAGCTCTTCGGCGTGAAACTCCGATGCAGTGTCAGCTCTGCATTCGGGAGCGCCTCTGAGCAGTGAGAGCTTGAAGGGGTGCTATGACAAGTGCACATACAAACAAACAAACATGGCTGTGTACACTGTATAATAAAAATTGTAATTTTTGCAGATTTTATAATTATTGTTACTGTTATGCTCTTTACGCACTCTAGAGTTAATGTTACCTAGGCACGATGTAGGCCTACTCTAGACTCTAGAGAACGTCAACCTAGGCACAACATTGTAGTTTGAGATAATGTACTGGAAAATAAGCTAGGCCCTGCTAGGGTTAGGTAGGATAGGGGAAGTTAGGTAACACCGGGTGTGGTAACATATTTTGGTAAGTCAAGGTACTGGGAGAGTTAGTGAATATAATTATTTCAGTTGGAATTGTATAGTTGTAGTAGGCTGTAGGTTAGAGGTAGACATTTTGAGCAAATTCCTCTGGGATTCTGTCTTTTATTAACTTAAGGTACTCAAAGTACTCTAACTACTGTTGAAGTGACAAAGTTCTATTCGAGTTTCGGTTCTGTTCGTTTTGAAGGTATAATTTTTCGTGTATTATTCATTTCGGTATTAGTTTCTTACATAAACCAACGCGAGTGCATGTGTAACGTCAGTAGGCTTCTTATGGCATTCATGTTTGTTGACAAGCACACTGACAAATCGCTGTAAGGAACATTGAAAACTGATGTTTCAAATTTCATAATCTTCTTGAACACACACCTTGACAGCCTGTTAGGCGCCCACAGCTGCTCCGAGGAATGTAAGACTGAGTCGATTTAGAGGGAACTGTTAGTTTCAAACCACGTCTTTAAAGCTCTATTTTGTTCTTCATGCCGGCAAGGATGTCTTCATTTAGCTATTCTTTCTCCATGCCATATCTTTTCGTTCATTAGTTCATTCCAAGAAAATTATAGTACCTCTTCAAGTCGGCTTTTCAGGGGCGCTCCCAGCTCAACCACGGCTAGCCGATCTAGCAAAGACTTACGCTTCTGGTAAAACATAGGTATAAAAAACTCCGTGGGAGTAAGTGCAGCTCAAATGAGAACCCATTCCAGGTGGCGTACAGCTACTCAACGATCGTAGGCCTAAAGGTTCGGTGCCCTATGAGATAGGGGCGTATAACAACCAGCTTCCATATCGGAGGGGTGCAGCGCTTGACGTGGGTCCAAATTAGCCGAATTAAGGTATCATTGGGTCTCAGAAGTAAGAAGAGATTGGTTTTCCACAGCGTTTTGTGTTCAGGATAAGCAATAATATTGCATGTCTGATTTCCTTTTGTGGTATGCTTTGTCAGAGGATAATCGTGGTTTTACAGATGCAAGCACCACGCCAGAGAATTCTCTTTTCACCTTACCTATGGCGGTTGGTGTTGGTGCTGGTATTGTCGTCCTTCTTCTCATCATTGTCATCTGCTGTTGCGTTCCATGCTGTCCTTGCTACAAGTGGCGCCGTTCAGGAGACAAAGGTTACTTTAGCCTACATATGCATTTTTACAGTTCTATTGAAATAAAATTGAGTCGTTTTAGCACTTTCAATACCGTACAAATTCTGATACAACAATATTTTGTGGTAATATTGATTTCACACTGGAGTTGGCATTAACACATGAATTGGTGTTCGAATCTAATTTACTGCTGCCATCCTTTTCGCGTCCATACCATGTTGGTCCGACACAAATACCTGGAGCTTTATCTATTCTATGTCCAGCTGCTGGTAAGAGAGCTACATCAAACAGAAACACTCTACTCTATTGAGATACGCTATTAAATTTTATTATGTTATCGCCATGCGGAATCTAGATCTGCTAAAATTAAATAGTTTGTGGATTCGTTATAATTATGAAGACTCAAGTGCTGTGCAAACAGTGGGCATATTTGGAATTTCATATTTTAATTCTTTATTAATGTAAAAATGTCATACACTATGTTATCTTAATTATAAAAAATAGATATTCTAGTACATATACTAAAGGCTACACTTAATAATATTATAGACTACTGTTCTATTTAACCATGTTTATCCGGGAGCGGTTCTAAGTAGACTAGGCCTATACATGTACGTTGAACAGGCCCTTTAACTTTCACGACTAAAATAATAATATAATTAATAAGCTTATTGTATATAATGTACAGAAGCATAATGACATGTAAATATCTCAAAGGAACCTCGAATCAATACGTAATAGGAATTGTCAAAAAAGACAATGAAGCCATAGTTTTCTGTTTGATAGATGGCGTTGCTCAGCATCAGGATCATGAGATGAGTCCTTCGTCTCGGAAACACTCAGCTGTGGATCGGTCAATTCCTAGTACAGAAGATCCATTAGTGAGACATTCGTTGATTCTTGCCGATGATAGAAGAAGACACTGTTTGACTATAATTATATGTAAATAATATACACGGTGTCCCAATTGAAGTGAGCCCCTTTTTGTTTTGGCGATATACTTGTCAGTTCTAAATGAAACTCTATTAAATTTCAGAGACTGTAAGAGGGATAAATTGTCAATGTTTCCTGAAAATTTCATCCAATCCGACGAACAGAGTCCGAAGTTATGCACGTTCAAATTTGGGCAAAGGAAATTTTAAGTTTCCAACACGTAAAAGATAGGAAATTATTGTTTGCAACAGCACGTCTTACTTTCTAAATTAATAAATATGACGTCATATTTTCGTAATTTCCATGTTAGGGGACAATAATAAAAATGATTTTCAGCAAAGATGATTTGAGTTTAATAAAAAAAATCAATAGAAAAAAAATTATGGTGCAAAAGGTCTTTAAAGGAATTTCATAACAGAAACTGGCTCATCGCAGCCTTATGAAACTCGCATACGTGACGTTGACCAGTGACCACTTCAAACAGTGAAATGCGGAAGAATAGAATCGTTTTGATCAAGGGAATGTTGACAATGCAATCAATGAATGGCGAAAGCGCCTTAGAGCATGCATTCGAGCTAATGGAGGACATTTTGAACGTCAACTGACTCAGCTTTGAAGAACAGCGCTAACACTAATTTCCTATCTTTTACATGTTGGAAACTTAAAATTTCCGTTGCCCAAATTTAAGTGTGCATAACTTCGGATTATGTTGATAGAATTTGATAAAATTTTCAGGAAACATTTATAATTTATCCCTCTTTCACGCTGTAAAATGTTATAGAGTTTCATTTAGAATTAACAGATATATCGCCAAAACAAACAGGGGCTCACTTCAATTGGGACACCGTGTATATATATATATATATATAAATGTATATATATATATCATGTCAAACCAGGCTTATGTCTGGCGCAACAAACGGTACAACAAACGGTAAAAGTCCTGGGCCTTTTACCGTTTGTTGCGCCAGACATATTATTAAGACAAAACTCTCAGAGCCAGCGGGGTTCCTATAATTATATACTGTAGTTTCTGCCCAAATCTGTTTATTTGATTGCGATTTCGACGATCAGAGTTTGAACGAGAGGATGGACCAGGCTGGGCCACCTGTCCTCATTTGCAGAAGCTAAAAAAATGTGTTCCATGCACAATGCACAATTTGCACATCATCCACAACATACGAACTTACCGACTGCTCTGTTTTCTTTAGTTTTTCAATAATTTCCTGTTTGACTCCGATGTACAACTGTACATATTATGTAAGAATGTCCGACTTAACTTGATTTAAAAAAATTAATTTACGCAAATCAAGGCAAATCTGAGGGTTATTTTGTTCGTTATTATAGGTTGGAGAACAAGAATCAACCTACGCAGGCTTGGGAGAAGATCGAGACGCAAACGAATATGCGTCGCTTGAACAAAAACAGAAATCAAAAGTCAGAGAAAAGGTATTTACAATGTGACGCATGCGTTATTTTGAGCGCAAAAGGAAACATTGGTAGCATGATTTCTGCCTTACTTTTTTGTGTAAATCGAGACTGAGCCATAAAAATATTTTGCATGTTGTTTTAGGTTCTCGATCAGGAGTCAGCCTACGCAAGTTTGGGAGAAGATAGAGACACCAGCGAATATGAGTCGCTCGAACAAAACCAGAAATCGAAAGTCAGTGAAAAGGTGAAGACCATGATCTACAATGTAACACGTACGATATTTAGACTGCAAAAAGAAAAAGTAGCCTAGTGGCATGATTTTCTGCCTTTATTGTGTGAAGCTAGGCTGAGCCATAAAATATTTTGCATTTTGTTCTAGGTTCTCGATCAGGAGTCAGCCTACGCAAGTTTGGGAGAAGACAGAGACGCCAGCGAATATGCGTCGCTTGAACAAAGACAGAAATCCAAGCCAAAGAAAAAGTCAATGCCTTAGTCTGCGTTGTAGCCTACTAGGCCTACAAGCGATATTAATTTTAGACTTCGGCACTACGCACTTTTATAGTGCACAAGAAATATCAATAACATAGCCTATGTAGCCTAATTCAACATGTTTCTTAATTGCTAAGTGAGGGTATTACATGTACTATCCCAATTTATTTATTCGGTCTGCAAAAACATGTTTAGTTGTTATATTGAAAGATGACCAAATTGGTGCCTCGTATTGTGACGGCATGTTAGTCAGGTGAACGCACTAGGCATACCTGCATTCAACGATTCATAATAGGCTTTTTAGCACATTCAACGGGTGTTCTTTTAAAATATTTATTTAAAAAACAGTCTAACATATTGCTCAATGTGTTCTGTTCTTCTTTATTCCTTTGTTTCATTAATGACACGTTTTAGTTTTTGATTTAGTTCATGTTTTTTTAGTATCTTCATAATACCAACGTTAATAAATAAGAGACCATCGCTATAACAAGTGCACAGACTGTGCACTTATAGCCTACAAACATACAAACAAACTTCCAAGCGCGGTGCTCAGTTCAATATCCAAAATGAGCACTACGCTACAAACACTGACAGGAGACTTAGGCCCTATAGTGGATACCCTGGTAACTTTGATGTGGCCTAGCGAAAAATATAGTCCGGTTTTTATTTTTCTTACTGCAGAATAATGTCATAGGATTAGATGATGAAAAAGAGTTATAGTTAGTTGAAGAAGATAACAGTGATTAACTAAATACTTTGACTTTTGTTACCAATGCATGAACTAGTCAGTAACTCTAGAGTCTAGATGATGAATAATTATAGTTGTTTTATTTGACTTGCTTACAACATAAATCAAAATTGCGTTGATCTGACTTTTTTTTACTATGAGGCTTTCAGCCAAGAAGTGGGCCTAATCTCCCATCTGCGAATGTTTTGCAGAAACGAACGAAAACTCGTTACATACCATGAATTATGCATTCTGAATCACAAACAAGGCTACATGCGTACAATTCATGCAATGAAGCAACCTCAGGTGTCACATTTTAAAAATATTTATTTTGCCACATAATCATTTCCCGTTCGGTTTTCACCCAAGGAAATGAATCCCTCTCTCTAGATTGCTTGCTCTCTCTCTCCCTCTGTATGTCTGTCTGTATCTCTCTCTCTCTCTCTCTCTCTCTCTCTCTCTCTCTCTCTCTCTCTCTCTCTCTCTCTCTCTCTCTCTCTCTCTCTCTCGCTCTCTCCCCCTTTGTCTGCCTCTCTCCCGGCCCTCGGTCTGTCTATCTGCCTCTCTCTCCCCTCTGTCTGTCTGTCTGTCTGTCTGTCTGTTTGTCTCTCTCTCCCTCTGTATGTCTGTCTCCCTGTCTGTCTTTCTCTTTTCTCTCTCGCTCTAACTGTCGCTCTCGCTCTATGTCTGTCTGTCTGTCTGTGTGTCTGTCTCTCTCCTTCAAGTTCGGCGTTTCCAGGTTTTGCTCTCTTTCTCTCCTCAGCATCATTTCACCACGGTGCAAAAATAACAATTTCTGCCGTGTTGTATTCAATATGATCCCAGCCTTCCCAGGAATATCAGCAGCGCTTTTCACCGAAGTAGTCTGGGTTTTTGTATGTGACTTCCCAGGCCTTTAATGCTGTTACAGTGTCACACCAATCAGCTATTTACTTTAGTCACAATTATCGTCCTAGACAAGGAAGCAGAAGTCATATTTTAGACCTGACTATAACGTAGTCAATTTGCGTAATTATACATGTGATTATGCTGATATAGCCCGTAGGCCATTGCCCAATCTGATAGACTACACGACCAGCACACAAAAAGCACTAGGAAATTTCGGAACCGGGATTCAGTGCGCTTGCACAAAACTATGCGAATGACATCCTGAAACAAACTTAATAATAATTCGTGGTAGACCAAGAAAAATTATGATGGCGCTGAGACGGAAGCTTGATGTGCGGACATGTAGCAGGGCTTTTTAACGTGCAGTTGTACACAAAATGTGCAGTTGTAGAAGCACTTCTGTACAGTTAAAACTAGCAAAAAAGGTAATTGTCCTCCGATTGGATGTAATTTACCAATGATGATGGGAAATGAAATCAGGAGTTGTGCTGTTCTAAAAATTCCCTAAAAAAGCCCTGCTTATGGAGTGAGCACAGGAAACTTAGCCTAAATCCACCAAACAGACAAAGCAATTGGAGCAAACAGTTGACGATAGTTAAAAGCTAAGTTAGGCTACAGGACGGGTTAATAACTTTTGGCCAGCATCAATTAGTCGTAAAGCCTACTACGGTCTTGAAACGAGATGTCATATTAAATTCTCTGAGGATGGAACTTCTCGTTATCGTCATCTCCCTTAGTCTTACAGGCAAGTAGCCCCTACATCGTAATCGTTCATTTGGTTACTCGTATACTTATATTTTGTTTTAAGTTTTGATACCGTAGTCTTTAAAAATGCACCTTGAAAATATGTTTCATGGATAGGCTACGTGTGACAGGCTCAAAAGAGACCGGAGTGCATTATTTAAGGTAAGCTTAGGCCTATTCTATTTGACAGAAAATCCGTCTTTAATGAGGCGTCATTAACAAAACAAAAGAGTGGAAAAGTAGCCTACTCGGTTCAAAATCCACAGTAATCTGACATAGACGCAATTCATAGGCCCACAGATTTTATTTGTTGAGGTTTCTCAAGCAGCTACATGTATGTTCTTAGGTTCAGTAACAGAGAAGTCCATTGTAATTCGGTTTTGCGACAATGATGCTGCGCAAAGGTACAATCGTCAGGAATTGCACTGTGGTCAATTTCTGCCACTTGAAATTCTGCAGATCATTTTCTTTTTTTATTGATATTCTGTCGATAATAGGCTCCCATACATACTTTTTTACTTGAAGGAGCGCTATATAAATGTCCGAATGAATGAATACACTATAAACTTTTGAAGTTTTCACGTTCTGTCATAATCCACAACCTCTCAATAGGTTATAGGCCTAAGGATATTTTACTTAATTTTAGGTGCACAGGAAAGTCGATTGGAAGGACCTGAGAACACATTGGGCGCTGTTGGCTCAACTGTTACCTTGAAATGTTCATCTCCATCTAGAAACTGTATCGGAATTGACTGGCAGAAATATGTGATTGATTACCTGTATAACGCGATTACTATTTTCAAAGGACCAAAAACAATACTGAACACCAATGTCACTGACAGAGATCGATACAGTGTCGACAATTCATCTGGGTGTGATTTGATTATTAGAAACGTTCAACTGAAAGACGTCGGACGATTCATTTGTTCAGCCATCATTTCATCAAGTCACACAACAAAATCTGCTTATCTCATTGTACTGGGTAAGTAATTTGTTATTTAAATGTGTCTGTGGAAATAGTTCTTAATTTTTCAGACAGTCTGTTGAGCCTTAGTGCCGTGATTAACTTTAGTAGTAGTAGTAGTAGCCGTTTATAATTGACGAAGCATCAAGGCCATCAACCAAAAACAAAATAAAAGCAATCAGTACAAACTCAATTACTTTCGATTGATCGGTGCATAAGTCAAAGGATCAATCCAAAAAGGTCGTATGGACCCGCTGAGGCTGGATTGATCCTTCCTTTTTCAATATAACATTTGGCGATTGTAAAACAGTGCAAAGAACTACATGTTATACATGAAACGAAAGCAAACAGATTTTAAAAAACACAAAAACAAATTATGACCAAAAGTTTAAATCTAGTAAACAAAGAGATTAAACAGTCTTTTAATTTTTTCTTAAACATGGTAATGGTGGGTATAAGTGTAACATACTTTGGAAGGTTATTCCATATTATAGGGCCAGAACATTTAATCGAAAATAAATTCGTCCTAGTGTGTGCAACATCTGTGCGGTAGTATATCAGAGTTCTAGTGAAATGGTCATGTACAGCAATTCCCTGACAAAAATAACCATCAAATGTCCTAGGCAACAATCTGTGATGATAGCGAAACATGAACAAACTGATTTGAAACTTATTTATATCTGCTAATCGTAGTATGTTATAAAAATTGGTTTGGTAGGCCTACTGACAGACCAGCATAATAAGAAAGTAGTTCGAATGGCACGTTTTTGCAAACTCTCCAATTTTTTAAAATAAGAAGTATAAGTATGGAACTTGAAGGGGTGCTACAGTGCATAACAAGTGCACATAAGTCTTACAAACAAACCAACTATGGGTGCATGACTGTGTGCGCGTGATGTAAGCCTATGCATGCAAATTCGTATGTAGGCGCACACAATGTCATGTTTGCACATAAAAGATGTGTGCATGCATGTAGTCATTCATTCGGACATTTATACAGCGCCTCTTCAAGTAAAAAAACTACTCAGAGGCGCTCCCGACTCCAGCGTAATTATTTAATTTTTGATTGAAGAGACTCAACCTAAATGTACGTTAAATGCGTCTCTGCATGACGTGGTCGACGGAGAAGGAGTGCAATTGAAATGTGAAGTGACATACAATGGAACAAACAGCGCATCGATGAAGTGGAAGGGAGTTAAAAATGCTCCAGCTGCTGTGAAAAATGGGAACACCACTATCAGTCGGTCTTACACTGTTGTGGCTTCTGCACCTGAGGTTCCATCATTCATTTGTGAAGCTTCTTTTGAATATGAAACTGTGAATTATTATGGAAGACCGATAGAAGGTTTGGCTACAAACCGAATTCTCGTAGCCTCTTGTGGAACACCGGTCATCACAATTTTCCGTAAGTATTTTATTCATAAAGTTAAAATCTCGTGAGCCAAATTCCTTTCCATTTATTTTCAACAGATGTTCAGTAACAATGTTCGAGCAAATTTATTTCCATCACCGTTTGCCAGAATTGGCTGAAGAATACGACTAATTATAGCTTTCTTCGGCTAACAAGCAGTAGTCAGCAGATGATCATCTTTGTAGTGGATTATGATCGTGAAGTGCTGTGCTTATTAAACTAGAATAAAACTAAGGTTTCTGTAGGAGGCAATAGAATAATGCAATTCGCATTTTACTAAAAAGACAGCAGTGAACTGAGACTATAGTGAGATTTCTTCTTATTCTTTCTCTCTTCCGTCAGTCATGCGACGACGATGAGGCTCTCACATGACTTCTCCAGACTTGTCTATTTCTGGTGAGATCCTTTGCTCTTGGCATACTAATATCCATCCTCTTCAGATCCTCTCTGACGTTGCCCATCCAAGTCTTTGGTTGTCTTCCTCTGCTTTAATGAGATTTAACACCGTGCAAATAATCCTGTAGTTTATTAACCCTCGGGCTACCAGGGGGGGGGGGGGTGGTAACCACCCCTGGTAGCCCAAGGGTTAATAAACTAATGACAGACCAGCATAATAAGAAAGTAGTTCGAACGGCACGTTTTTGCAAACTCTCCAATTTTTTAAAATAAGAAGTATAAGTATGGAACTTGAAGGGGTGCTACAGTGCATAACAAGTGCACATAAGTCTTACAAACAAACCAACTATGGGTGCATGACTGTGTGCGCGGGATGTAAGCCTATGCATGCAACCACCACCCCCCCCTTCTAGGTTTTTCCCAAATCAAACTTTTTGCGTTTGGAATAAAATTTTGACGTTTTAGGTGGCTATAGAGGATTCATTTGCGCACATTTTGAGCTAAATTGTGTGATGATATACCATACCATTCAAAAGTTATACCCGATATACCCGAGGCACCAGGGGGTGGATACCACCCCCCTTAGATTATCGGCTGTATCTTATCGGTCCTTTGACATGTAGAGACACAAATTACACCATTCGGTAGAGAGAATGTGGGGCTACATTTTGGTGGTCACGGAGTTGTCTTTTGACAACCGAAAGTGCTCAAAATAAATTAAAATATATAAAAAGGTGTTTTATTTTTATAAAATTTTCATGTTTTTCCTATTAAAAATTATTCATAATTAATTTTTCAAGAGAAATAAATTATGCCATTCTATACAGGGCATTTAGGGCTATTTTTTTATACCGATTAATTTGACATTTGATGACCGGAAGTGCTCAAAATAACATTAATTGTTTGAAAATGTTGGGTTTTTTTACAACGCAAACCGATAAGTCTGCGTAAACTTTTTCAGCAGCTAATACATGTTTTTTTCTTTTTATTGTAATTAAAACTGTCTTATTACTAGTTTTTATAGTTATATATTGGACTTTATTATATGTAAACTATTTTTAAATAAATAAATTATGATAAAAACACACAGAATCTAATATTTTGCTTATGCGAAAGTATACATTTTGTGGAATCGACGGGTGCCTACGGTAAAAAATTCATAACTTCGGGGTGCTTTCATATATTTTAAACCTAAAAATACCACTTTGTGCAGAAATGAATGCTGAAGCCATTGGTGTATTACAAGTTATGATATCTCAAACCAAACTCAAAATCCAGGGGGTGTTAACCACCCCCCCCTTGGTAGTCAGTGTTACAAAAAAGCTTGGTAGCCCGAGGGTTAAAACATTGGAAGAAAATAAATCAGCATTCTATAACCACCTGATCCATCTATACTATTATAGGCCTATGCCATAATTGCCATTTAGCCTAATGGTCCTACATGAAACCCATTTCTTTTGCACTTCCATCAAAATAAATAATCTTTGCAACAACTTATCTAAACAAAAGTGGATCGAGTTAGAGATCTAGATGATTGTGTAGGCTTACAGCTTTTCAGTGGATTATGCACCTTCAAATCTCAGGGAGGCTCTGTTTCTGAGTCTCTAGTCACAGATTTCGCCCCTTTGGTGGTAAAAGTGACTTGGCTTATCCACCAATCTGTAACTTTCAAGTATAGGATAGAGGTAGGCCTACGGCTGTGGCCTGCCCATCCATCTTTCGGGGATAAGTTACATAGCACCTAGCGACATTAGACTCAACAGAATCTCAGTCTCTGTTCCACAAGCGCGTGCAGATCAATCTGTAGCAGTTTAGATCTGTAGGCCCATGATGAGGTCCCTTAAATATACACATGCTAAATCTGATTACGATCCTTGTCTGAAACTCTGTTTCAGATTCAGTTAGGAATGTTACTTTGTCGCCATCACTTTTTAATTATCCTCCTGGAACCATGGTAACCTGCGCGGCAAATGGATACCCACCACCAACTTTTAAATGGCAGGAAATGGAAAACGAGAGAACTTGGACGGATATTCAGAATCAGATCAGCTCCAAATTTACTATGACGGAGGTTTCGATCAAACGGTACAGATGTGTTGCAATGAATGTCGTGAGAGGCAAGAGCTACGATGCGACATCGCATGAGATCCTGGTTAACAACACAGGTAGGCTACAGTACTGTTGTGCACCAGCTAACCTACTCTTCGCTTATTTACCATTTATAAATATATTTATTACAAATTGAAAACTCAGAGCATATTCCAGTCTTTTTGCGTCAATTGGTCAAATTCATGAACCAGAACTTGTGAATGTAAACAATAGTTTACACCGAATAAGCCAACCATCTCTCTCTCTCCCCTACTCAGAGGCGCTCCTGAATGCCGAGCGGACACTGCATCGGAGTTTCACGCCGAAGCGCTGAACATTATTGTGAGTGAAGGACTTGCCCAAGGTCCTTGCGCGGCGAGATGGATTCGAACCTCGAACCTTCCGGCTCCAAAGCAACGACGCCACCACTGCACCACTGCACCCCACTATTGATTGCATATTAATGATAACTAATGGTTAAAAAGATATGGGCTGTGGATATGATTAAGATCGCTTTGGAATCGGCTTTGGAGTCGGTCTTCTCGTCGCCATCCTATTAACAACGGTCGTCATTGTCATCTTGGTCAAAGTCAGATGCCTAGAGGTCCATCCAATGCCAGCTAAAAGGTGTCACGGTAAGAGATCTACAAGTCATGTTATCAAACACGTTCATAATAACACAAGCATAGTTACTTAGTCACCACTCACCAGTTCATTTCAAGTTTTAATGGCCAATGATGATGTATTACATACATTGTACTGCCTCTATCACTATCATAATAATTATTATTATGTCTTTCACTTGGTACGTCATCTCTTCATATGGCCTAGTAGTAAAACAGTATTCCATAATTATAATACAATTTGTTCAGCAGCAAATAATTAACAAAAGAGCCTCGAATTAAGGAGTAGGGCCTAATAAGAATGCTACTGCATAGGCCTACATTGCAGCCATTATAGATTTTCCTGTTTCACAGATGGCGATGCGGAGCATATGGATCAGGAGATGAATCCTTCCTCTGAATCGTCTTGTCAGCGATCACCGAAGACAGAAGCTCCATTAGTAAGCCATTTTAAAAAATTTATTCATGAATAGAATCAGGCATTGCATTGACCAAGTCAAAGTTTGTCTAGCGTAACAATAAATCAATCAGAATTAATAATTATGCGCCCCTTCAAGGTACCTACTCAGAGGCTGGTAATTAGATGGCAGGAACTTATTCGGATTCCATTGGCAGAACACAGAAAGCTAACGAATTGCTTAGGTAGTGCACTGTTAGAAATTGCGTTCATTGTACGCATTTTACGATTTTGATACTTCTCTCTGTTTGATCTCTAACGGTTTGACTATAGTCGATCTCAATATCCTGTTTCTTGTATAGCCTAATCAAACGTCTCTTGCAGCAACCCTCGTGATAAAACTCTCGGCTAAAGAGTTATATTTAATCGTTCAGCAGACTTATGCGCTTTTTTTAAACTCTATAATTTTCTTATTTTAGAATTTGCAGACTTTTTTCAAGGTAACCTAACCAAGATGCATATGAATCAAACACAGCAATAATGCTTAAAATTAAATCATTTCAGAAGTAGACTTGGCTTATTATTTATAAACTTAGTTCTCCAATTCTACATCTGTCTTTGTCTTACGTCTGATCAAAAATGCAATTAAAACAGATTTTCTTTTGTACTAATTTGCACAGATCCAAAACTAGCCTTTCTTTTATTATAGGTTGAAGAACAAGAGTCAGCCTACGCAAGTTTGGGAGAAGACAGAGACGCCAACGAATATGCGTCGCTTGAAGAAAGTCAGAAATCCAAGACAAAGAAAACGTCAGAGCCTTAGTCTGCGTTGTAGCCTAGTACAAACAATAATTTTAGACTTCGGCACATCGCACTTTTATAGTGTACAAGAAATATCAATAACATAGCCTAATTCAAAATGCTCAATAATTACCGAGTGAGGGTATTAGGCTACTATCTCAGATTATTGTTGTCTGCAACTTGCTGTGAAACATTTTATATTTTATTCGGTCTACAAAAACATGTTTAGTTTTTATATTAAAAGATGATCAAGTTGGTGTCTAATATTGTGACGGTCTGTTATTCACTTGAACGCACTAGGCCTACTTGCATTCAACGATTCATAAAAGGCTATTTACAGTGGGCGTAGGGGGCATTTCAGCAGTGGGGGGAGGGAAAAATTTGACTTTTGCCCGGAAACATTCTGAGACCTTTTTTTAGTCATCCGGTCCTAACAAATCTTCCGGAAATTATGTGACATCCTTATTAGGCTTATACAAAAGTATACATACTTAGAGCAAACAAAACTGGGTGTGCCCAAACTGCGTGGTTAATTATCAGCTAAGAATGATTCATGAAATGCTGCAGCCGGATTATGTGTAGTCTCCCATCTGTGACTATTTTGCAGAGAAGAATGAAAATTCGTTACACATGACGAAGATAGAATCTGAATATCAACCTACATGACTTTGTTTAGCCTTATAATTATAGGCCGATGCAGTAATTTGTTTGTCTTTTTTGTGTTTATTAGTTGAGTTCACTACAGTGACTACACGATTTGTCTTTTCATGCTGTTTATAGTCTACTGTTCAATTCAAGCTGTTAACCGCCTAACCATCAGTCAAGATAGGCTAATACAAGTGAATATGTGTCCCTGTTAGCGGGATAATCACCCTTAGGGCCTTCTTTGTTGCCATCCAATTATGTGAAACATGCTATAGGCCCTACTATGGCTATGTGTTTATGGTTGATGGTTACAATAAAAATGAATTGAATAGATTGTTTACAATAATATTCATGCAATGAACCAGGGTCAGGTGTCACTTATTATTTGCAATAGAATCATTTCAACATTTAATTTCTACACAATGAATCATCCACTCGAATCATCCTCTACCTCCACCACTATCTCCGTTCATCCCACCAACCTCCGTCCTTCTCTCCCTTTTATAGGTGCTACCTCCAAAGGCGTAGCTAGCGGGTGTTTTAGGTGTTTGATCACCCATTGAAATGAAATAATGGACAAACGAAATAATGTATTACTAGCACATGATGTAAGAACTACAATGTGTAATGTATTGGCCGTCCACAATCCGCTATGAGTGCTCACAACGCTTCTCCAAACTGCTTAGTCAGCTGATTCAGGCATAAAAACTGTTGCCACAGTTGCTTGTGGGCTTGCTCACCGTTCAGTAAGCACCTCCAGAAACAAAATCCAGTCAGCTATTTACTTTAGTTACCAATCAGGTTCTAGACGAGGGTGCAGAATCCAGTTTTAGACATGACTAAAACCTAATTGTAGGCTATTATGACCTGATGCAGCCTAAAATTACTCACATGCATATTTTATTATCTTAGCTGATAGAGTGCACGACCAGTAGATAAGAAGAACCCAGAAACAACATGATTCATTGTGCTCTTATAATATTATGATGGCAACGCAGCTTAATCACGAGCTGTGGTAGGTCCTATATGAAGTCAGAGCAGGCACCTTATTTCCGCAAAACAGACCAAACAATTAGAGCTCACAGTTGAGGATTGCCAGAGACTTCACGTGCTAAGTTGCAGGACGTCTTAACAACTTTCGACCTGCATAAGTTAGTTCTAGATTGCGGTTCTGAAGCAAGAAGTCACATTTTATTCTCAAAGGATGGAACTTCTCGTTATCGCCATCCTCCTTACCCTTGCAGGCAAGTACAATATAATTTTTCAGTTATTCAATTTTTATATTCAGTGTCCAGTCCTAAAACTGTGTAAAGACTCAGTGTGCAAGTATGTTTAAGGATCATACAAAAGCCCCCACGCCATAATAAAGTTTTTATCGACCTGTAACAGTTGTCTGACAATAACAATAAACTGAGCACCAATATAGGCTGATAAGGCGGATAAAAAGTCATATGAGGCTTTGCGCTGAGTTCTAGAACTTTACAGTGTACATGAAATGGTAAGCGATGATACGAACATAGGCCTACACATGTAGCCTACGTACAATTATTATAGGAAGCATGCAACTGAGTGAGTGTCATGGGATTTTAAAGTTTTTAAGACACCACTCGGCATCAACTCAGAAGAAGTAGAGATAGATGAGCATATTAAAGTTTAAGCAACCTACAGTTCTATTCTGTCGACGTACACCGAAAAATGACCTGTGAAAGCTGGATGCCTGTAGGCCTATAGTTGCATAAAATGATTATCGCAAGTGTCGGGCCCATTACAAGGTAGCCTACCATGGAATTTGAAATAATGAAAGTTTTCTTCTATACAATTATGTTGCTTAACATTTCAAATAATTACTTATGCCATTGGTCTGTTGATGGTTCAATTGGCCTATTAACGGCTATCTGCAGTAGACTCTATGAAAGTGTATAAGCTTACCCTACAATAGGCTGACGAAACATTCGGTGGATGCAGTGACGTGCAGAGAAGACGGTTGATTGTTAATGTATGGCATAATTATTAATAATTATTATACATGTAGCCTATCGAGTGGCTGCGCGCGCCCCGGAATTTCAAAATCAACAGTTGGCAGCCTTGTTTCCGTGGCTGTAGTCACGGACGGATGCAGAAATTTTTGAATGGGCCAAATTTTTCTATTATTTTTTCTGTGCTGTCTTTGACCTTTTCCCGAACATCCTGATGACCGTTTCACTCTTTCGCCCAAATTGTTTTAGTAATTTAGTCGGTGTCCAGCCATTTGCGCGCAAGACGTTTGCGCGCCGTCATTTGCGCGCACCGACAATTTAGTCATATGCTAATTTGAAATCTCAATTGCTAATGCGTGTTGTGCAAATTTCAAAATGGGGGCTACATCCGGATTGCCCTTCTGATCCGCCTCTGACTGTTTAGTCATCAATTTCATACTCAGACGAGGAAGTAGAGTTGAGTTGCTAGACCTCATTGGAATATTGGGGTAATTGGGGTAATTGTTGGAGGGTAATTGTCCGGGGGGTAATTGTCCTGTCACCGTTGTTAGCCTATAGGCCGACATGTTTAACCCTCAGGCTACCACGCTATTTTTGTAACACTGACTACCAAGGGGGGGTGGTTACCACCCCCCCCTGGATTTTGGGTTTGGTTTTAGATATCATAACTTGTAATACACCTATGGATTCAGCATTCATTTCTGCACAAAATGGTATATTTAGGTTTAAAATATATGAAAGCACCCCGAAGTTATGAATTTTTTACCGTAGGCACCCGTCGATTCCACAAAATGTATACTTTCGCATAAGCAAAATATTAGATTCTGTGTGCTTTAACATAATTTATTTAATTAAAAATAGTTTACATATAATAAAGTCCAATATCTAACTATAAAAACTAGTAATAAGTTAGTTTTAGTTACAATAAAAAGAGAAAAAACATGTAAAACATGCTGAAAAACGTTTACGCAGACTTATCGGTTTGCGTTGTAAAAAAAACCCAACATTTTCACACATTTAAATTTATTTTGAGCACTTCCGGTCATCAAATGTCAAATTAATTGGTATCAAAAAATAGCCCTAAATGCACTCTATAGAATGACATAATTTATTTCTCTTAAAAAATAAATTATGACCAATTTTTAATAGGAAAAACATAAAAAGTTTATGAAAATAAAACACCTTTATTTATATTTTAATTTATTTTGAGCACTTCCGGTTGTCAAAAGACAACTCCGTGACCACCAAAATGTAGCCCCACATTCCCTCTACAGAATGGTGTAATTGGTGTCTCTTCATGTCAAAGGACGGATAGGATACAGCCGATAATCTAAGGGGGGTGGTATCCACCCCCCCTGGTGCCTCGGGTATATCGGGTATAACTTTTGAATGGTATGGTATATCATCACACATTTTAGCTCAGAATGTGTGCAAATGAATCCTCTACAGCTACCTAAAACGTCAAAATTTTATTCCTAACGAAAAAAAATTGATTTGGGAAAAACCTAGGGGGGGGGTGGATACCACCCCCCCCCCTGGTAGCCCGAGGGTTAATACCATCTTGGGACAATCAAAATAAACAATAAAATATCCATTCATAATCTAATCTTACGTAATTATACTGCTCTAATTAGTCTTTACCCATCCCGTATCTCTATTTTGTCGTTGGGCGAATATGACGGGGCTGTTTTGACGGGGCTGTTTTGACGGGGCTATTATGACGGGTCACCTAGACACACGAATAGACCAGTCCCTAATCAGCAGATAATCGATTACATCCAAATAAAGCGGTCGATCACTCTAATTCCATTGGAGATTCTGGAAATCATAATTTTATCCATAATTATGTTTTAGTTACAATCCTGGCGATACAGCGTACGCATAATATAAGCCTATACTACTTTCACGTTAGCACTTTGACACGATTTCCTAACATTCAAAATCTGAACTGGTTTCGCTTTCTTTAGGTGCACAAGTAAGTCAGTTGGAAGGACCTCAGAACACATTGAACGTCATGGGCTCTACTGTTACATTGAAATGTTCATCTCCATCTAGAAACTGTAACGGAATTGACTGGCAGAAATATATACCTGGTGCAAGTCCAATTACTGTTTCCAAAGGAGGATTTATAAGCGTCGTTGACAGAGATCGATACAGTGTCGACAATTCCTCCGGATGTGATTTGGTTATTAGAAACGTTCAACTGAAAGATGCCGGACGATTCATTTGTTCAGCTATTATATCATCAAGTCAAACTACAAAAACCGCTCACCTTATTGTATTGGGTAATATATCTGTTGTTTTAATTGAATCTGTTGTAATAATAATTATATTATTTGAAAAAGTGTCAATTTTTCTGTTTAACCACTGTCTTATAATTTACTTTTCATGCGCATGTATTCATTGTACAGCTCTATTCGTGTTTATAAGTTTAAAAAAACTAAATACAAACGTAGGCTACGTTGGTATGTAGCCTAGATTCATTTTTGTATGCGCATGGGTATAAGCTTAAAAATTATCTGTGGCCTATAATAGGCCCACATGTACATGCAATGTTCGTCATTCATGCTAATCATGCATAATGTGCGCCTAGATACATTTCTTTGTGAATTATTGTGCATAGTGCAATTAGTGCATGTAGGACTATGCTCATTGTGTTTCAGGATTTGAAATATATTAGTAGACATACGTACGTTTGTATGTAGGTTTTGCATGTATTAATCAATGGACGTCTGAGTTTTTGTCTGCCTATAATAATTATTGTAAACAAGTATGAATTAATTATTTATTTTTTCATTATGTAGCCTATGTAGGTCTATAGTAAACAAATTTTGTTTATTTAGAGACTCAACCCAAATGTACGTTAAATACGTTTGGGAAAAACACAGAGGAAGGAGATGGAGTGCAGTTGAAATGTGAAGTGACATACTATGGAATAAACAGAGCATCGATGGACTGGAAGGGAGTGACAGATGCGTCGGCTGCTGTGAAAAATGGGAACAGTATAAATCGACCTTACTACGTTGTGACTTCTGCACCTGAGGTTCCATCATTCACTTGTGAAACTTCGTTTGCATATGAAACACATGAAAATGGAAATCAGATTCTAGGTTTGGCTACAAACAAAATCCCAAATGCTACTTGTGCAACATCTGCTATCAAAGTTATCTGTAAGTATTTCAACCATAATAATTATTATAATAATTATAGTAAGAAAATTTTCTAAATTCTCAACAGAAGTTCGTTCATTATAAATCTGTCAGAAAAGTGATTTTTCACACTTTTTGCATTTTGATCACAATGAACTGACGAATGCGTTTAGTGCTTCCAAGCTCACATTCATTCTAGTGGACAATGATAACAGAGTAGATTCATTTTGATTAAATCTAAGATGTCTGCTTAATAAAATCTAAGATTTCTTCTGGACTCAACGTTATTTTAATTTTGGCATTAGATTTAATATAATATATGCATTAAATTTTGATAATAAGGTCGCACAACAGAGTTGTACTGGAAAAATTAGAGGTGAGTAGGCCTACTCGCTGCAGTTGCCCGAGACTACGGCCTAGGGTTTTCTCATTCGCTCTTGTTATTTTTTTCTTATGGCCTGTTTTTACTTTTTAGTGATTGTAGAGTTTGTATACCCTCGGCTTATTTTCTCTTAGTATTTTTTCTGACTGCTTTCTTTAGTCCTTGCGCGGTTTCGCATTTTGAGCTAGATTCACCTTAGCCTAACAATAATTTCGTCATAATTATAATTCCAATTACATAATAATAGAAGTTCATTATAAAAGTAGAGATTTTCACTAACTGTTTTTACTCTTTACTCTCTTTGAGGTCAGTTACTGTACACTCCGCGTACCCCGCATATAGCCTACACTCGTGCACAGACCTGGGCACAACTGAATTGAAGCTGTAAGTTAGCGGTGATGCATAACATACACCGTGGTTCAAAAAAAACTAAGCCAAATTGTTTTTCATATATCTCTAATGCCTGATAACATATCACGCTAAAATTTTCCAAATATTTAGAGAAGTGGACTAAGAATATGATTCCAAAATTTCAAGAGATAAAATTGAACGGATAAAAAGATATGAATCTTTCAACTTCATATGCCGAAATTGCAGTTTACAAGCAATTTTCTGCCAGATTCAGTAAAAAGTAAGCTAAACTGTTATTCTTATATCTCCAATGCCTGATAATTAATCATACCAAACTTTTCCAGATATTTAGAGGATTGAACCAAGAATAGGATTCCAAAATATCATGTCATAAATTTAAACGGATAGAAAGATATGAATATTTCATCTTCATCTTCCGAAATATCAGTTTTCAGCAAGTCTGTTATGGTGTCCGTTGCGGTTTCGACGCTTGGTCGTTACCATTTTAGTCTTTGTTGTTCCTGGAGTAAAAATTAATGGAACCTTTTATTGCGACGTTCTGGTGTCACAACATCTTCTACCTGTAATCAGAAATCTAGCCCCAGAAGGCTGTTTTTTTCAACAGGACAGTGCCCCAGCCCATAGAGCCAAGGAAACCATCGAAATGTTGACAAGAGAGACGCCAGACTTCATTTCTCCCACATTATGGCCTCCGAACAGCCCAGATTTGAATCCTGTCGACAATAAAGTGTAGAGCGTGATGCAAGACTGAGTCTACCAGACAACAATCCATGACATAAACGTTCTGAAGCAACAAACGCTTGTTGGAAGTGTTGGAAGGCCTGGAACAGAGGATAATTGATGATGCTGTTGCGTAATGCATGGCGCCAGCGCTTCCAGGCTTGCGTGCAATAGGAGGAGGACATTCTGAACAACCTAATTAATTAAATAATAAAACCACACTGTTGGAATCATATTGTTAGTTCGATTCTCTACATATCTGGAAAATTTTAGAATGATTAATCATCAGTCATTAGAGATATAAGAAAACATTTTATTGAATCTGACAGAAAATTGCTTGTAAACTGAAATTTCGGCATATGAAGTTTAAATATTCATATCTTTTTATCCGTTCAACTTTGTCTTATGAAATTTTGGAATAATATTCTTGGTCCACTTCTCTAAATATTTGGAAAATTTTAGCTTGATATGTCATCAGGTATTAGAGATATTTGCAAAACAATTTGGCTTAGTTTTTTTTGAACCACGGTGTAGTTAGGGTCTACTGTAAGCCTACCGAGTGCAAGTATGATTTCTGAAAATAAAATATAATAGAAAACAGATATGAGCAATCTATTAACAAGTGTACATCTCTTTTACCTCAATATGGTCATCCTACCTGAAATTATATCTTCAACCCGCTAATCAATAGAACCTATAACTTCACTATTTATCCGAGTTCATCTATGCAAATAGAAGTATTTTCCACCAACCCGTTATTACACAGTCTGACGTAGAAGTGCTACGGTCACGCTGTGGCGGGTCAATCTGGATAGGTTACGTTGCATAGCAGTCTGCGAAATCAAACTCTTCAAACTATCTGCCTCCGTTCCACAAGACTTAGTGCTTCCTGATCAATCCGGGGCATAGTGATTTCAAGTACATGTATATTTAGACCAGGAAGACTTTGATCAGTTTCTGTTGAAGTGCTTCTAAATAAATTTAAATTACGATAACGACCATTATCAATAAATATGTTTTAGATTCAGTTACGAACGTCACTTTGTCGCCATCGCTTTCTAATTATTCTCCTGGAAGCGTCATTAATTGCACGGCAAGGGGGGAAAAGTCCTGCTGATGTCTGCACATCCTTTGGAATATTAAGTCAAAGTAACATCGGACATGAACTTTGCAGGTTTGCCTTTGCTCAAAAGCGCTTGAAGACCATTTTGCTATATAGGCTAGGCCCCTATCCAGTTTCTAAGTCATGATACCTTGTTGATCTACTAAAATTTGAAGCAGCGCAAAATTAATTTCAGCTGTAATTGGTATCTACATGTGTGTCTTTAAAATGTGTTTCAGATTCAGTTAGGAATGTTACTTTGACGCCTTCGCTTTCAAATTTTTCGCCTGGAACTGTCATTACCTGCATGGCAAAGGGGCATCCACCACCAACTTTTAAATGGCAGGAAATGGAAAACAATGGAACATGGATGGATATTCAGAATCAGAATGGCAGTCAATTTACCATGACCGATGTTTCTTCCAAACGGTACAGATGTGTTGCAATGAATGTCGTGAGAGGCAAGAACCACAATGCAACATCTCGTGAGATCCAGTTTCACAACACAGGTAGAGTTATGCCCCTACCGACTTTATTTTAGTCAGCGTCTTAGACAAAATTAATACATATTGACAAGAGAAAGTTCAAACACGGTCCGATTGATCTGCCTTGATCGTGTCCTGCATTCGTAAGCCCGCCTTATAATTGACCGAAAACCCAAATTCAGTCATGACTCCATATAGACCATTAGCCTACTCGCGTGACGTTCTCCACATAATTATATCCGCTCAAGGCTGCGAATCGAGTATTATTACAATGGTTACTGTTACAGTCTGTAGTCTGTCACTGCCTGCTGGGCCTCGGCCCTGCCTGCCATAGCGAGCTCTGTTACAGTAGCCGTGCTCTTAATACTCGTCACTTGACGTAATATGCTGCAAATAATTCTGCAGTATTGTTTTATTCTCCGAAGTAAAGGTCATTGTGTGAAAACTAATAGAGTCACTGAGATTCATGTCTGCGACCTAGGTCTATGATGAATTAAACTGTTCATTAGATTTATCACAATAATTGCCTGATGGTATTGGTAGCCTTATACTTGTAATCGTAAGGTCGAAATTTATCAAAGCGCCATTCTAAAGAACAGCGTTGAGTAACAGCTTATTCGCAAGCGCTGAGTCTTGCCAGAGATATTATTTTGTCCATTAGACAAAGTTTCATTAGAGAGCTCAGAGACCAGATAGATGATGCTAAGTGACTGCATGATAAGACGGACATCGCTGCAGAAGAGAGGTTTTGTAAGATGGACGAACATCGACAGTCTTGGTAGGACTTCTGGAAAAGAAGATACTGAATCAGATTCTTATTTTGTGAAGCGGTAAATAAAGGATTCTACGGGCCTATAGACTACTGATTATTCGTTACCATAATGTTTTCTATCGCATGTGCATTACATTCTGCCTGTACTGCTTAGGCCTACTTGTTAATGAAAAATTAGGCTACATCAATTCACTTATATTTTGTGATTTATAATTCGAAGACAACTTATCATCGACTGGACCCATTACCTCTGAAAATTGCCTCGGAATTGGTTTTGGAATCGGACTTCTCATCGCCATTCTGTTAGCAGTTGCTGTCAATGGGATCTTGATCGGACTTGGATACTTGAAGTTTCAACCAAGAACATCTAGTAAGTCGTCTGGTAGGAAACCCACAGAGCATCAATCACATAATTATATTATTCATAGAATTTTAAACCGCTCTGACAAAATAAAACATCGTTTGGCGAGATAGGCTACATACTAGTCGGTGTTTAGCCTACTTCATGCATCGTCTTACGGTGACCTACGATTTATAGATCTGCGAAATATGCTGCTCTAGGAATAGTAGGCCTATATTAAGACTAATTACAGGTCTTTGTAGTAGCCTACCGCATATAACGACTATCATATTTTTTTACAAAATTATGTTAAATTTATTTATTTCAAGCATTCATTGTCTCATCAAAAATTATAGTAATATTTTATTATACCCTACTTGCAGAAGCATATGCCCTATATTTCTCAAAAATCGCTCCGTATTATGGCGTAATAGGAGTGCTGTTGAAGAAATTGCAGGCATAAATTATTATTATAGTTTCCTGTTTGATAGATGGCGTTGTCCGGCATCAGAATCATGAGATGAGTCCTTCATCACATCAACGATCAGCTATAATTCCTAGGACAGGAGCTCCATTAGTAAGCCATTTTTATTTACTGCTCAATAGAATCTTACACCGCTCTGACAAAATAAAACATCGTCTGGCGTAACAAACGCCAAAAATTAGCTTATTACTTCGAAACTCATGATTGCCAAAGTTCAGAAAGTTAACGAGTTCCTTGGCCACTAAACTAGCTGTTAGGGTTCACTGAATGCATTTCACGATTTTGCTACATCTCTATTCAATCTCTAGTGATTCAAATATCTCTTTCTTTCTCCTGTTTCTTGGATAATCAGCCCTGTATCTTGCAGCAACCCTCGAGATTAGACTCTTCACTTAGCATCTATTAGACCTATAGGCTATTGTTTAGCCTTTAAGTAGGCTACGCTTTTCTAGACTCTAGAATTTGGGTAGATATTTTGATTGGTAGGTTTTCGTACAGGTAGCCAATGTGTAGGAATCGAACACAATTTTTGTGGGGCGCGGTGGTGTAGAGGGTATGCTCGTCGTCTTGCAGCCGAATGGTTGCGGGTTCGAATCCACCTCAAATCGCAGCGTAGGGACAATGGGCTCTAGATTTGTATCCGCGTTTGCTCAGCGCTTCGCCGTGAAACTCCGGTGCAATGTCCGCGCTGCATTCGGAAGCGCCTCTGAGTAGTGAGCTTTAAGGGGCGCTATAACAAGCGCACATACAAAAAACAATTATGGTTATTATTTTCCTGACTAGATCTACCCCAATAATTATAGTTTTTGAACTATATTTAACCCTTAGGCCTAATTACGCTTTTTAGACTGTATAATTTAGGTTGATAATGTGATTGGTAGGTTCACGTCCAGGTAGCCACAAGAGTGACAAGATGTGACGAAATCAAGCGCAGTTAGACCTACGGGATTAGGCCTAATATTAAATTATTTCAGGATTATGCTCACATTGCTCAGGCCCAGAATTATAGTTCAATTCTATGCCAGTCTTTGACTTATGTCTGAACAAAATGCAACTCAGGATAATAGGTTTTCTGTTCTACTAATTTACACATATCAACGCAGATCCAAGACTAGAGCCTTTCTTTTATTTTAGGTTGGCGAACAGGAGTCAGCCTACGCACGTTTGGGAGAAGATCGGGACGTAAACGAATATGCGTCGCTCGAACAAAGATAGAAAGCGTAGTCCAAGTCTTAGACTACGTTGTATTAAAAGCGATGCCTTGACGTAGGAATGTGAAAAATTAATATTAATAGAATGATACGAAAGGTTTATTAATTCCTTATCCAGCGATAATTCTGCCCTAATTTTCGTGGCGTTCTGTTAGGGAGTGATAGGCTAATCATTGTAACCAAGCCTAGCCTATTTTAGTTTTATGTTTGATAAGACATCCAAATAGGTTAGGCCTATGCCTAAATGACGCTATCTATAGCGTGTTTTTTGGGAAGGAACTATTTTACAGTCGAAGATAAATTAATTCAGAAATAAAATTTAATAATTGTTTAGTATATTTATGTATAGGCCTAAATCTATTGCAACCAAAATCATCCTATTTAAATTGCGCGATTTGGGAGTATGCTTTCTACTTACATGTAGGCCTACATTATAGGCTAAGCTTAGGCCTACTTGTATGAAATCGTCAATTCAAAATAATACCTTCTGTCTAAAGCGTCGTTTAGTCTCTTCCGAGTATAATAAATTCGGTTGTTTACGACTCGAGTTTGATCGTCATCGGTTCATGCCTTAGGATCAGACACTAGCTACATGTAACTGCACTACATAAGTTGCTTATTTCACTTCAGCGTAACGGTCCAGTGTAACTTAATCTCCATGTTTCACCAAACTCGCGTCAGTGAGACTGGTATCCGACTCAGCCAAATCATGTCTATAAACGGAATTCATGGACAGTATCAGAGTCAGGTCATAAAGTAGGACTAGAATATAATCGTACAGAACATTCAACCCAATGGAATGACTTTCGATGGAGTCATTTTACAAGGCATCTAAAGTGAACCAGATGAGTGCATTATCAATAGTCATAATCTAGTATCAATACTAATTATTAGTAACTTCTATAGCGCCCCTGAATAATACGCAAGTCATCAGCAACGAGGCACCGAAACCAAGTCGTGGTCAGGTAAAGCATCCAGAGTATCAATACGTTGAGGCAGAGAGCTACAACGCAACTTCGCATGAGTTCCGGATTTTTTTCGGGTAGAAGCAAAATTTTGGCCCCTCACTACTGAAATGTCCCCTACGCCTATGTCCGTAAGGGTAGTCCGAGGTGGTCCGGGTTGAGTTACAATAGGTTGTAATGTGGTGTCAATTTTGCTGATGAAATTCATTAGAGATTAAACTTGATAAAAATCTTTTTTTCTCCTTTTAGTTGCGCTATGTTGCTGAATCGTCAAAACAGTGGGCGGTCAAACTTAAAGTGATAGGCCTACAACTTTTGTTCTGTTTGAAATAATAATATTGTACAAGAGCATGAATTGCCTTTAAGCCCGTCAAATGTGATTTACAAATTAATACTTTTGGCCAAAATATTGACAAAACACTGTATTGAGATAAAGCAAAAAATGGCCAACCCTGTCTACTGTCACACGAGTCATCGATTTAGCCTACTTAGCTACAATATTCTGGTCCTAAACCAGGAAGCAAAATTACACTTTTACACCCTGCTAACGTAAGCTTACCCTATTTGCATAATTGCACATGGGAATTTCGGCTTATAATTACCCTGACTGATAGATAGACTACACGACCAGTAGACAACAAACACGCTTAAACAATGAAAACCGATTTCAGTGCGCTTGCCGTAATTATGCAGATGACTTCCTTAAACAAGTAATAGGCCTATTATCGTTGTGCACTTTGAGTATGAAGGCATTACAACTGAATTTCGGTAGGCCTATGTGGACAAGTAGACTATGGAATGAATAGAGGAAACTCAACTCCGCCAAATAAAACCAAGAAATCGGAGCCAACAGTTTGCTGAAAACCCCATGTAGTGACTATTAACAAACAGGATTTCTTGAGAGCTTCTGTTCAGCATAACGTAGTTGTGGAATTACGGGCCTGGAGTGAGAAATCATATCAGGCCTACTTCTCAGAGGATGGAACTACTTCTTATCGCTATCGTCCTTACTCTCACAGGCAAGTACCGTTGGCCTATCATCTCTCAGGTGTTCATTGTTTGATACTCTGCTTAAATTTTTAGTATTGCTTTTGAAATGTAAGCTACAGTGTTGCAGATAGCATGTTTCAGATATACAATGTGTAAACCGTAAACCCGGAACGGACCGAAAACCGTCTTTAAGAAGATAATAAATTTATTATTCCCTTTTGACAACGAAATAGTTTGTAATGATAAGTCGTTGGCGTAAGAGCCGTTCAATAAGCTTAGGGTCTAATTAATGTATCAAACCTAACATCAGAATAAAGAGAACCAGAACTGGAGCGGGCAGTTAAAATGAGCTATCATTTATTCAGTGTTTGGTTCATTCAAATATGAAAAAAGAATGCACTAAATTGAAAATGGATTTGGGAATCACGATAAGCTTTACGCACTATACGTCTATAAATAATTTTATAAATAATCTTAAATTGAAAATCGCTTTGAATCGAGCTATTATCGAGGATAATTATGTCCGCCTTGGTTTTCGACACTAAAAAAATTCATGAAAAGGCACCTACATCCTACAACCTCACAAACGCCGGACGATTCACTCTCACGTAGCCTACACTTCCTAGTCCAACTCCGGCAATGACAATGTTGATCTTTCTGGTTGCAAGGTCAATAATGATTAGGCCTATTTTTGCAAATGAGGATAAATGTGAATGAATAGCATTTCGGATAAGATAATATTAGATTAGCCTATTCGTTTACATGGGCGCCCGCACATAGGGGCAAGGGGGGGCACTTGCCCCCCCCCTGGAAAACTGAAACTTATTTTTCTAACTACTACTTTTGGGTTTTTAACAAGTTTCTACGCATTAAAGCACTAATTATATGAATGATGCACACAGTGAAAGTCAGAATTCTATGTTTAGAAATCTCTGTAGAAATAAACATGCTCTTAATTTTCTGCCTTGCATTATCAACATCTTGTTAAAAGCTGAAACAATGACCATTGGCTGTTAACCCTCCGGCAGGCGCCCTTGCAAATAGTAGCCTAGGCTTATATTTCTATCGATTTTGGCCTAGCCTACTTGATTGGAATCTCACTGTCATGCAACCTTTCACATCTGCACAAAATTAAGTATCAATACTAATGCCAAAATTTGAAATTTCTCTACAGTGCACCAAGCTCAATAGGCCCTGTGTCAGGGAGATCTGCTTATTCATCAGTAGTATATAAATCAAGTCGGCTAGGAGCCAGGCTGCAGTTTTTCCATTTTGCATGCTGCTAGTACAGAATCTATACTTCCATAGGGAGGTCAAACTGTAGATAACCTTGGATAAAGGGCTCTGGTTATAACCCCTCGACGAGTTCCACCCTAATCTGCTCAAAAGAATTGATACTAATTTAATTGACCCACTTTTAACATCTACTTTTTGATTTTTAACCAATTTATTCGCACTAAAAAAACTATTCATATTAAAACTGATAGGGGGTCTACACAAAATGAAACTGACAAATTTGCATTAAGAAACCTCAATGAAAAATACTCGTGCTCTTAATTTCCAGCTTTGCATTTTTCAAGCTCTTGCTACTAAAACACTTAGGGTAGCCTAACTGTGATGATCGAAATTTTTTGCCCCCCCCCTGCAAAAATTTCTGCGGGCGCCCATGTTCGTTTAATATCGATCATATTGACCTGCTGTAGCACGACTGCAGACTAATACAGAATGAAGTTAACCAAGTTCACTAAGATAGCCTACTCGTGAAATTAGTAAAGCGGTCGTGAATAAGCTGATGCCCTGCGCTGAGCTTAATTGCAGTGCTTTTCTCAACTCGGATTTTACCAAAAAGATTACTGCGCAAAGGTAGTAGTTCGTCAGCGAATAGTCAATTTCATCCTAATTGAGCAAATGCGATGGGTCAGTCTCATTCCTCTCGAAATCCTGCAGATCATTTTCATCTGTTTGATTAAAGTCCTGTCAAAACTATAATTAGCATTCATGCTGTCAAGCTACATCATGATCTCCAGCACTCGGCGTCTGACTTGTTTCCACTTATTTGAAGGTGCATATGAAAGTCACGTGGAAGGACCAGAAAACACATTGAGCGTTGTTGGCTCGACTGTTACTTTGAAATGTTCAACTCCATCTAGAAACTGTAGCGGAATTGACTGGCAGAAGTATATACATCATTCAAGTCCGATGACTATTTTCAAATGGACAATACTCGGCAGTGTTGATAGAGATCGGTTCAGTGTCGACAATTCTTCCGGATGTGATTTGATTATCAGAAATGTACAACTGAAAGACGCTGGACGATTTATTTGTTCAGCTATTATTGGTCCAAGTCAAGTTACAAAAACTGCTTATCTTATTATACTGGGTTAGTAATCTGCCATTTCATTCGTTCAAACAAGTTTTTCATTCAAGTATTTATTCATTCATTCATTCATTCATTATATGCATTTATATAGCGCCTCTTCGTGGGGCTACTCAGAGGCGCTCCCAACCTCAGCGCGGCCAAATAAAACTGTCTTAAGATGAGAGAGGAAAGCCTGAGCAGAATTTTTTAGAGAAAGAGCGGAGGGTCAGAGGACATAGGCTCAACCACCCTATGGGACCCACAGGACGCGTCCCCACAACTTTTGAGTGGTCCCCCAACTTTATTATTACGGTCTCCCCAACTTTTAGGACAAGATTCATTATGGTCCCTCAACTTTTAGGACGTGATTGCACCTGTGTCAGAGGAATACCATTCCAGGTAGAGGGTCCTACCACCGAGAAGGCACGGTTCTGCATAGTGGATGTACGAGCAAAGGGGACTGAGAGCAGACTTTGTTCAGTCGAACAAAGGGAGCGGAAGTGGTGAGAACTAATAGTAGGGCTACAGAGCTCACAAAGGTAGGCAGAAGCATGCAGGCCCAGACTAGAGTAGATATCCTAAACTCAATTCGCTGCTTTATATAGCATCTCTTCAAAGCAATTACTCAGAATGATGCAAGCTACTCACGACACAAGCACGGCCAGAACGAACAATTTTCAAGTGCTAATAGAATGTGCCAAAGAGTGACATAGAAGACAAGCGCAGCTCAAGAGGGAGGTCATCATATACAACCAGGACAACCACAGAAAAAGCATGATGTAGGCACGAGCAAACTGGACTGAGAGAACTCCCTTCCCCAATGAGTGTGTGTAAGTGGTAATAATTTTTACTCGTAATTATGATGTCAATTTTCTGTGGTGCGTCTGTCTCATGATGCATGGCATACTTTCCATGTGTGTGCCTATGTGTGTAGGCCAAACTTCGATTTAGATTCGTTTCAGCTTGCGCGTGGATATAATAAAAATTATTACATAATTATGTAAGTAAGTTATGTATACATAATCATATGATCATTCATGACATTCGTGTTCAATTGTTCATCAATGTGTTTATTTGTGAATTATGTAAGCCTATGCATTATGTGCGTGAGCAGCTGTAGGCCTATGTGTGTGCATGCATATTTATACGAGGCATGTGTGCATCTATGTATGCAAGCACGTTTGAATGTATACAACTATATATTTATGCAAGTGTCTAAGTATGTAAGTATCATTCTTGCAGACATGCATGTCTGCATCTATGCACGAATTCATGCATGCATGTATGCGTGAATGAGTGCAGGCCTATGATAATTATATGTTTGTTTGTTTGTATGCACCCTGTACCCATGGATGCATTGTATATTGGTTTCTTGAAAATGCGCAATAAATGATTGATGATATTTTGCATGTATATTTTTAATTTTTATTTGTTAATGCATTCGAAATTTACATTGTGCATTGCTGAGCCATGAAAAGTTACCGTTCATTGACAGCTGAAGTGACCCAAATTTTAGATCTACTCCATGCTAGATCGTGTTTCGTGTATTAATATGCATAAACACACAAGTCACGTGGGGCACGGTACCAGCGTATCTTTAGGCTAGGCCCTATAGTGATTCTCTGGTTAAACGAATGGTAGAAAGTCAAGTTTACTTAAACCTAAATTATGGTATGCCTATTCATTATTGCAGCTGTTTTGGAAAAGCATTCTGATATTTAAATTATTTTTCTTATAATGATGTGTGATTGCAGAGACTCAACCTAAATGTACAATAAATGTGTCACTGTATGACACGGTCGAAGGAGATGGAGTGCAGTTAAACTGTGCGGTGTCATATAACGGAACAAACAGAGCATTGATGAACTGGAAGGGAGTGACAGATGCTCCGGCTGCTGTCAAAAATGGGAACACTATAAGTCAGTCTCACTCTGTTGTGGCTTCTCCATCCGATGTTCCATCATTCACTTGTGAAGCTTCGTTTGCATTTGAAACTGTTTTCGAAGGATTCCCTATTGTAGGTTTGGCTACAAACAGCATTCCAAATGCCATCTGTTCTACGTCTGCCATCAAAGTCCTCTGTAAGTATTCTATTTCAAAATGTTAAAATTTAGCGAGACGTTTAAATTATCTATTTTCAGCAGATGTTCAACACAGTTGTTTCTCAAGAACTTATTTTGATCACTGAATGACTTTCAATCTAATCTCAAACATCACTGTATATAATTCACTGTGTCTCAGTCTCTGCCGCGCGTGGTCATCGTTTTCTCCGCTCTGCTGCGAAAAGTGACTTCGCTTGTCCACCAACCCATAATTTGACGGCTTAACATAGAAGTGCTGCTGTAGTAGTCTTTCCAGGACAGGTTACGTGTGATTTAGCAGCGTGCCACATCAATATCCTTTGACTTTCTCTGTCTCTGTTCCACGTGACTTGCATATCAACATTTGCTGCTTTGAACGTTCAGATTAGGAGTATCTTGATGAGTATCTATATAAAATTTAAATCGGGTTACGATTCTTGTCTAAAAATTTGTTTAAGATTCAGTCAGAGATGTCACCTTGTCACCATCGCTTTCTAATTATCCTTCTGGAACCATCGTTACCTGCGCGGCAAAAGGACACCCATCGCCCACTTTTAAATGGCAGGAAAAGGAAAACAACAATTGCGCTTGGACGGATATTCAGATTAAGAATGGCAGTCAATTTACTACACATTATAATTCTTCCGAGCGGTACAGATGTGTTGCAATAAATATTGTCAGAGGTAGAAGCTACAATGACACTTCGCATGAGATCCAAATTAATAACACAGGTTGGCCTCATTCCTTTGTTTTCTCATATCGGTACATATTCACCAGTTTTCAATTCTGAACGAAGGTACATGTAGAGTGTTTGATTTTTGGCGTTAATTGTCTCATTCTATAGCCCACACTGAGACCTACCGGAACAATGTTACACCAATGTTATCATAATTATGATGTTCCAATTTACACTGTGGTCTCGAAAATACAATAGACTCTCTCTGCCTCAGCGAATTGGCCTTCTGAAGGCTCGACGAATTGTGAGACTTGAGATTTGTGCGCAATTCAATTGAACCTCGTGCATCATACGCATGTGCTTTAGGACTTGTGCATTTCAATGTAATGCAATATAAAACTGATTCTGCAATCTTAGTGACACGCAAAACTGTGTGTCAGCAAGTATTCAAAAAAATAAATTCACAAATGCAGCAATTTGTCACTTACATTCATTCGGAAATTTATATAGGGCCGCTTCAAGGAGACTAATCATAGGCGCTCGAGACTTAGGCCTACATTGCATGGTCGTAGTTTACAAAGTTTAGGCTATATCGTCGTCGTCGTCGTCGTCGTCGTCGTGCCATCCTCATTGCTGCGGATCGGGGATCAGAGTCGACGACGTCATCCTCCTCCATTGCTCTCTGTTAGGCTATATATTATTTGTAAATACATTGCAATCAAACATAATGACTTCAATAATTCGGCTATCGTAAGGTACAAGACGTAATTAGTCATAATCCATCAGAAAGCCAAATCAAGAACAATTTAGTAAACGAAACCAAAAGTCAAATTATGAAAAATGAGCACGATGAAGCGAAGGATGCAATCGGTGTGGTAGGCCTATGCGAAAAATGCTGCAATATTCAATTATTCATACCCACCTCCCAAATTTTGCTGCCATCTATTCGGGCGTATACGAAACATTGAACTGCTTTTAACCAATTTTCACCAATTATTAGGCTTCATTAGAAATAATACAGTAATTATTCTTATGACAGAAATGACAGTTTTCGCAATCGTATAGTCACAGGTTTTAAAGCACTATAAATTTTAACGATGGGTAACAACTTTTTGCGAACGTTGAGTTCTTCTTGTCAGAAATTGATGTCCACTAGAGATCTCAGAGACCAGATAGGAGATGCAGAGTGACTGGTGAGACGGGTATGGTTGAAGATAAGAGAGAATGATTGGAATTCCTGAGTCTGAGGCAGATGCTGACCGTTTCTTTACGCTAGGCGCCCTTGTAACTGTGTTACGGCGCCATAGAAATCGTCATTGTTATTATTATTACCATTTTTCGTTCGCGTTTGCATTACATTTTGCCTGTTTTACCTACTAATCAAAAATATGTTGATAAACTACAAGAACACATAATGATATTTATGATTTAGAATCCAAGAATAACTTATGTTCGACTGGGGAAACTGCCTCAACATATTACATCGGAATTGGCTTTGGAATGGGAATTCTCGTCACCGTTCTATTAGCGATCGTTGTCATTGCCATCTTAGTCAGACTTGGATACTTGGAGTTTCATCCAAGGCCAGCTAATAAGTCACTAGGTAAGAGATCTACAGGGTATCAAGTTATCAACACAGTCTTAATGACTGAGCTCGGGATACATAATCGCCTGTCTATCTCACACATCATTCTTCGATGGGCTACAGATTAACGATCTGCTAAATAATTATGCTGTTGTATTAGTATAGGCCTAATAAGACCAACGCGCTGGATAGCCTACGTTATATAGGCCTATGACTAATATTTGTTTATTCTATCTATTCTATACATTCATAGTCTTATCATAAACAATAGTAATTAAAAGGTATAATTATTTTTAATGAATTTGCAGAAGCATACGGTGTACATTTGTCAACAGAGACTCAAAACATGGCGTAATAGGAGAGCGCCACGGGTGACAAGTTGTGGATCATTTTCAGTCATAATTTTATAGCTTCTACAGCCATAAGTCTCATAGTTTTTGCATTCATATCGTTTCCTGTTTGATAGCTGACATTGTTCAGCATCCAGATCATGAAATGAGTTCTTCTTCTCATCAACTATCAGTTATGAATCGATCGATTCCTAGGACAGGAGCTTCATTGGTAAGACATAATTATTAAGTTGATTTATTACTGGACAGAATCAGAAAATGCTTTCGCTAACTCGAATTTGTCGGATGACGATGATGGTGGTGGTGGTGGTGGTGGTGGTGGTGGTGGTGGTGATGATGATGATGATGATGATGATGATGATGATGATGATGATGATGATGATGATGATGATGATGATGATGATGATGATGATGATGATGATGATGATGATGATGATGATGATGATGATGATGATGATGATGATGATGATGATGATGATGATGATGATGATGATGATGATGATGATGATGATGGTGGTGGTGGTGGTGGTGGTGATGATGATGATGATGATGATGATGATGATGATGATGATGATGATGATGATGATGATGATGATGATGATGATGATGATGATGATGATGATGATGATGATGATGATGATGATGATGATGATGATGATGATGATGATGATGATGATGATGATGATGGTTGTAGCAATAATTGTGTTTATGATAATGAGAGCTATAAATTATAACGACAACTATAACGGCATCAGCAACATAAAAAGTAAATGGGACACTGCCGCTAGGGTTTTAATACCCAAGATATAATATTTGCCATCGCAATGTTTCTAAAGCGTTCGTGGTAATCAGGAAGTAAACTAAAATTAGAACTGTGTCCTACATTGCTCTTGATAAGACAGTGTTTGCCTCAGTCTTCGATTTTTTGTCAATCGAGAGATCAGTTCCTAAAATGCATTCGATAGTGGATGCAGTATTTCGAAATAAAGATCCATTGTATCGCGTTGTATTGTTTTGAGAATTTTTCAGGCGCCTCTCAGTTCAGACCATAGAGATGTACGCTATATATAAAATATATAGGCTAGAGAGAATATGGCCTATCTCCTCTGCATAAAAAAGTGAAGTCATCAACAACCTTATATATATTAACGGTAATCACGCCAGTGACGTCACTCTGTGCAAACGACCAATCACAGGCGATTCTTATGTCAACCAATCACAGGCGATTTCTTGTGCTGACCAATCACATCGCCATGTTCGTTTTAAAATTATTTACTTTTTCAGCTGGCAGTTGATTGAAG
>OX243825.1:4098042-4281590 GCA_945859605.1 Lumbricus rubellus | reverse complement strand
AAAATCGAAAATTAATATGCAATTTTCTATAATCACAGTAGGCCTATACAACTAAAAAACATAACATACATTTATGGAACCATTAGGGAGAATAAAGTGAAACAGTAATAAAAGTTAAGGTCACTTGAATAGCATCCGTGTTATAAAATCACATCTAGGACATACGGTAGAATTCTGAGTAGGGAGCGAGGACGCGCTTACTAGGTTCAAATTGACAACAAATGAGTTTCAAATTATTCGTAGGCTAAACGTAGTCCTATTCGTAATGGAAATTTTTGAAGTAGCAAGGCCCATATAAAAGAGACAAAAAACCACTAAAATATGCTTACATCAGTTAATCAACCTAATTAAACTGCTATAATTAATGGTTACCCATCCCCATCTTGTCTCTACAGCATAAACCAATTATTATGGGTTAGACGAGACACTACAATGTAAGCTAGGGCTTAGAGTAGCGCTTTCAGTGGCGTCGACAGCTACACGTAAGGCCACAATTTCAGCAGATGGTGTCAGGGTAATTGGACTATTCAACCGGTCATACAAGACCTTCCGCGACCTATGGTGGCGCCGCCATTGAGAGTCCTACAGATGCAGAATGACAAATATATGTGTTGCGGTGGTGTATGTGTGTGTATGCACACTTGTCACAGCGCCCCTTCAAGCTCTTGCTACTCAGAGGCGCTCCCGAATGCAGAGCGGACACAGCATCGGAGTTTCACGCCGAAGCCCAAGGTCTCTAAGCGGCTTTGAGGTGGATTCGAGCCAGCAACCCTCCGGCTGTAAGGCAACAAAGGACATAGGCTTACTCAGTATTTCACTACTCAACGGTGTAGTTGGTATGTTCGTTCGAAAAATCATCCGAAAAAGCATGTGACGACTAAAAAAGCCGTCAGATATTTCGTGCCCGAAAAGGTCATCAAAAAATTATTTGACGACTAAATTAAATTTCGGCCCGAAAAGGCTGATTTTTTGGCGGCAGACTGTACTCACCACAAAAAATCAGAATACAGCCCTGGTTCAGTAGTGTAGTCCTAAAAAATGAAGTGGGGGGACGCTCTTTATAATAATATTATTATTAGTAACATTATTATTAATATTCCATTATCCCTGGAAAAAAGTGGGGAAACGGCGTTCCCCCGCGTCCCCCCCACTACACCACTGCCCTGGTTGCAGGTTCACATCCACACCAACCCGCCACGTAGGGTCCTAGGGCAAGTCCTTCACTCGCAATTGCTCAGCGCTTAGGCGTGAAACTTCGATTCAGTGTTACTGTCCGCGCTGTAGTCGGGAGCGCTTCTGAGTAGCCATCTTGAAGGAGCGCTATAACAAGTAGGCCCTACACATAAATACATAAGATTCAACGTTTGCGACTTTTTTGCACAAAAATCTATTATCAGCAAGTTGTCGATTACTTCAACATAGAGCGAGAGCGATGGATCCATCTAATTCCGGTAAATATCTTGCAAATATCCATCCATTGTTGCGTCAAACTCAATTGATATGAACATGATGCTTTCACGTTTAGCGCGTTGACACGATTTCCTAACACTCAAAACCTGATTCGCTATCACTTTCTTCTAGGTGCACAAGATAGTTTGTTGGATGGACCGCAGAACACATTGAACGTTGTTGGTTCAAATGTCACCTTGAAATGTTCATCTCCATCTAGAAACTGTAACGGAATTGACTGGCAGAAGTATGTGGCTGGTGCAAGTCCGATGACTATTTTCAAGAATTCAATTATACTGAACGTTGTTGATAGAGATCGATACAGTGTCGACAATTCATCTGGATGTGATTTGGTGATTAAACACGTTCAACTGAGAGACGCCGGACGATTCATTTGTTCAGCTATTCTTTCATCAAGTCAAGTTACAAAAACTGGTTATCTCATTGTACTAGGTAGGTTATTTGTTATTTCAATTGAGTCTTTGTAATAATTCTTATGATTTATTTCCTGCTTGGCATTATTTTGTCAACTTCTTGCAACAATAAAATTTAACCGTGACCATCGTGTTTGCCCCTTCAGAAAAGATTTATGTGAGCGCCAATGATATGATTTGCTAAACTCTATGTTTGGACCCTGCTGGGCCTGCATAGCTTTCCGTCATGACAATATATTTTTTGGTTGTTCAACGTGTTACAGGTGCGAAATTATTAATAAAATTTGTTTTACAAATCCTGTCTATTTTCATGTAAATTCATTAGCTGTCTTCATGCTTTTACCTGACATTTTAGAAAATGACTTAGCATCGTCTTTTTAACCAGCCTTGAAGTAACTATGGATATGAGGTGACATTATTTCTCCCCTCGGCTTAAGATGGCGCGCAGTCAGTTCTCACCTTCGCCTTTTCAGCTTCCCACTAACCCACTGACAGCTGAGTTAGTTACCAGTTGCCGATGGAGCAGAACCTTAACACTTGAGTGCCCAAGGTATTTTTTGGTACACGAAGGCCCAAGGAATAGAGCTGCATCTGAGCATTTAGTCTATTACGAGTAGGCCTACGGTATAAAATTGCTAAATCATAAATTTCTTCAAACCTCACTGTTGGATTCATTATTGTCGGAATTGTATGAGTGGTCTCTGATGTTTTAATTATTTCAAAATATGATGCGATTGTAGAGACTCAGCCTAAATGCATATTAAATGCATATGAGAATAGCACAGTTGACAGAGATGAAGTGCAGTTGAAATGTGAAGTGACATATAGTGGAACACATGGAGCATCGATGAACTGGAAGGGAGTGCCAGATGCTCCGGCTGTTGTGTACAATGGGAACACTATCAGTCGGTCTTTCTTTCTTGTGGCTTCTGCACCTGAGATTCCATCGTTCACTTGTGAAACTTCGTTTGCATATGAAGCTCATGAAAATAGTGAAAGTAGAAAACCGATTGGAGGTTTGGCTACAAACAGAATTCAAAATGCCACTTGTTCAACACCTGTCACAAAAGTCTTCTGTAAGTATTTAAAACATAACATTGAAATCTAGAGAGAAGAAGTTCATTTCTATTAGTTTTCAACAGATTTGATGTTCCGTAGAAATCTTTCAGAAAGTTTTTTTATACTCTCTGCATTTGATCACATAACAAATAAAATTATAAAGAATTCATGAGCTATGTTCCCAATCTCTTTCAGATTCAGTTAGACATGTTTCTTTGTCGCCATCGTATTATAATTATCCTCCTGGAACCGTCATTACCTGCACGGCAAAGGGAAATCCATCACCATATTTCAAATGGCAAGAAAACAAAGACAATGGCGTTTGGATGGATATTCAGAATCAGAATGGCGATCAATTTACTATGAGCAATATTTCTTCCAAGAAGTACAGATGTGTTGCAACGAATGTCGTGAGAGGCAGAAGCTACAATGCGACTTCACACGAGTTCTTCGTTAACAACACTGGTATGGGTAAGCCTCTGTTTTGTTTTTGTTTTTCCGAATCTTTTCGCTTCTTGTAGACAATTGTAGAGAATCCATGTACTATCACTCCAGCAACAAGGATAATTATTATTCCGAGTTATATTACTTCCATAGCGCCATTACCGAAGTGCGCACAATGTTCTACTCCTGTTACAGTAGCGGTACATGGCTGTCTACACTGTATAATAGAAAGTTTCATTGTTGCAGATTTTTTTATTATTGTTACTGTTATTCTCTTTACGTACCGTATTCTAAAGTTAATTTTACGTAGGCACGAAGTACTCTTGTACTCTAGAAAACGCCGCTTAAACGTTGCAGCTAGACAGCTATAGTGCTACATTGCCCACATCGCCCCACCCAACACACACCTCGCCCCGCTAGGGCAGGGTGGACGCAGGGTATTGTAAGGAGGGAAAACAATTTCCCGTGAACGCAAATATCACAAGAGGCGTACCGGTTAGGAGGTCGTAGTGTGATGAGGTTGGCGTTGCGTGCGGTAGAGTGGGGTGGAGTAGATGGGGAGCGTGCGGTTGGGAAGCCGGCGGTTGGGGCTGGTTCGAGTCAAGATCTATAGACACACAGGTCGCGCCGCTGAGGGGGTTATGAATATGCGTGAATCGGAGTGGGGTGCCGTGACGTCGCATGCCTAGTCGACCAGCGCTGCTGGCATCTGACATGTCTGTTGAAACTATAGCTTACCAAGTGTATTCGAAGAACCTTGATAGCGTACATCTAGTAACATCAATAGGAATTTAAATCTGCTGTCGTATGCCAAATAAGTCTTTTGTTGTCATAATTAAGCCGCCATCAAACTCCGCATCCAATATCTAATTAGCCTACATTAATTTAGCAGTCCGAAGTTGCCCACAGCTATCGTTTATTGGAAATATAATTTTAGATGTGAACGACATTAAGAGCATCCTTAAATGACACTAACAAATCCTAGTATCCATCAGAAATGATTTATCGAATGGCACTAACAAGTCTTAAGTGTACACGTGAATGACAGCCGGACATTCCCCCGGACATAGGCCTACATACATACATACATACATACATACATACATACATACATACATACATACAAGCATACATGCATGCATGCATACATGTACATACATACATACATACATACATACATACATACATACATACATACATACATACATACATACATACACGCAAACATACATAGCCTACATATACGCACGTCTGTATGTATCTATGCATGTATGCATACATGCATGCATGCATACATGCATGTATTTATTTATATTTTGATGGATTTTGTCTATATACGGGGAATGTTCTTCCTCGGGGGGACATGTCCGGGGTGATATGTCCGGGGAAGTGAAATGACCGACTATCCAGCTAAATGTCTATTGTTTCTGGCAACGTCTTTTGCTTCTTAAATGTCTGTGAAACTGTTCAGCTTCGAAATGCTCAGAACATATGCGCGCCGTCTTTGCATTAAATGTAGGCCTATCTTTCCGGCAGCACATTGATATCCAGAGTTAGAATAACCCGTCATCTTTAGGAAATTATTGATGAATTGATAAACCTTTCCTATGCACTACGTATTTTTTCAACTGGCGATTGCACAGTTACTAGGTATCTCTACTTATTTGTTGTAAATACATCAGTTACACTGAATGTGTGGATTAATATTGGGCAGCTACACTGAATGAACTGCAGGCAGGTTATACATGAGTCAGATCGACTAGGCATGCGACGTCAGAAACACCCCACCCCGAGTTAATGAGCCCGCTGCCTAAGCCAGCGGGCCAACCTGTGTATTGGAAGAACCTTGGGTTCGAGTGGGAAAAAAGTGACATTTATCGGGAAATGCAGAGTACCCCAAAGAGGTGTAGGCAAGGTGGGCCGGCGAGTTAGGGGGTCGGTGGGTGAGTGAGATTTTGAAAATAAGTGGGAGGGGAGTAGGTGCGAGGATTTGAGATGAAGTGAAGTGAGGACGTGAAAGTAAGAAATTGGCCGGCAGTGGGGCGAATCCTAATTTTCCCGGGTAACGCCGGGTGCCCCAGCTAGTGGAAAAAAATCTAGAGCTAGGTAAGGTAGGGTAGGGGAAAATTAGGTAACGTCGGGTGTGGTGACATTTAGTAAGTCAAGGTACTGAGAGTTAGTGAATATATTTCAGTTGGAATTGTTTTAAATTTGGCAGTCGGTTAGAGATAGAAATTTTAAGTGATTTGCTCTGGGATTCTGTCTTTTATTAAGGTGTTCTAACTACTGCTGAAGCCACTATGTTCTATTCGAGTTTCGATTCTGTTCATTTTGAAGGTATAGGCTAATTTTTCGTATAGGCTATTATTCTGTTAAGTAATATTTTATTATCATAAACCAAAGCGAGTGTGTAATGACAAAATTATGCTTTTTCTGACATTCATGTTTGTTGACAAGCACACTGACAAACTGCTGTAAGATACATTGAAAAATGATGTTACAAATTTCATAATCTTCTTGAACACACATCTCGGCAGCTTGTTAGGCGCCCACATTCCCACAACTGCCCCTAGAGAGTTGGAGGATGAGTCGATCTAGGGCAAACTGCGGGTATCAATCAACCATGTATTTAAAGGTCTACATTTTGTTAATTGCTTATTAAGTGCTGTAATATGCCAAGCAAATCTATGTCCAGGGTAACGGCCTCTGTTGTCATAGACCCTGGTCAAATCGGATCCATCCATCTTCATGCGAAAATATATCCATTTAGCTGTTCCTTCGCCATATACTACACGTATGTTTTCATTGACTCGTTCATTCCAAGAGAGCTTACAACCCTTCAAATTGCCTTTTCAGGGGCGCTCCCAGCTCAACCACGGCTAGTTGGGAAAGACTTAAGTTACTTACAAAACATGGGTATGATAATTCCGGGGAGTAAGTGCAGCTCAAATTAGAGCCCATTCCAGGTGGGGTGCCCATTGATCGTAAAGTTTCGGTGGCCTATGGGAGAGGGGCAGATGTCAACGGGCTTCCAAATCCGAAGGATGCAGCGCTCGATGTGCGTCCGAATCAGCCGAAATAAAGTATCATTGGGTCTGGGAAGGAAGAACAGATAGCTAGGCTATCCACAGCGATTTGTATTAAAGATAAGCAATAATATTGCATGCCTGATTTCCTTTGTGTTGTATGCTGTGTCAGAAGATCATGGTAATTTTACAGATGTAAGCACCACGCCAGTGAATTCTCTTTTCACCTTAACAGTACCTATGGCGGTTGGCTTTGGTGTTGGCATTGTCGTTCTTCTTCTCATCATTGTCATCTGCTGTTGCGCTCCATGCTGTCCTTGCTACAAGTGGTGCCGTTCGGAACACAAGGGTAACTTTCCATTTACATTCTTAAAATTCAGTTGGCATAAAATCAAGTCGTTATATGACACTTTCAATATCGTACAAATTCTCATACAACCATAATTTATGGCTGGTCATATTGATTCCACACTGGAGTTGGCATCGGCATAGGAATTGGTGTTGATATCTGATTTATTGTTGCCATAATTTTCCGGCCCATACCATGTTGGTCCAACACAAATACCTGGAACTGCATCTATGTCCAGCTGGCAGCTGATGGTAAGAGAAGTACATCAAACAAAAAACATTCTGCTGAGGCAGAGGATTGAGATACGCTGTATATTTCATTACGGTATCGTCATGCGGAATCTAGATCTGCAAAATAGGAATGTGGATTCTTTATATGAAGATGGAGGTGCCGCACATTTGGAATTTCATATTTTAATTCTTTATTAATTTTAAAAATGTCATACTTAATATTATCTTAATTATGGAAAATAAATATTCTAGTACCGGTACCTATATACTAGGCTATACATAATTATATTATAGGCTACTGACCTATTTATCCATGGTTGAACCGGGAGCGGTTCTAGGCAAACTATACGTTGAACAGGTACTTTAACTTTCACGTCTAAATAGACATATAATTAACAATAATTATGTAACGAACTCTATCCTCGTTACAGGGGATGGGTTTTTGCTCTGTAGTGGATTAAGGCAGCTGGCGTTTAGGGCGGGCTGATAGTTTAATCGCTAGAGGGCGTACGCAGTATAAAAGATTGAGCTTCCCTTGGAACGTGGGCAGAAGAGAGTTGAGTTCCGACGGCGTGGTCAGAACTATTCTTGAAGCGGAACGAGAAGGTCGTCACGTGACTGTGGAACCGGGAAGAAACTTTTGTGCAACTGCGAAGTTAGGTTTCGATAGTTTTACGCTGAGTTAATAGCTTTAATGGTCGAAACCAAGGTGGAAGAAGAAACCAGGAAGGACGGTCCTTGCAACGGAAGACACAGCTGTGGCAGTAGAGTACCGTTGGCCGAGTTTCGTTCGTCATGCTGTATGGAGAAGTGACGGGAAACGCCCCTTTTCGAACGGGTAGTACTTCGTAGTTTATTCATTTGTGAGAAAAGAGATATTTAATTGTAGGCCTCTGCTAAGTTAAGGACTAAAACATTGTCTGGGTTCTAGGGTGTTTCCGTGCAGAAGCTAGGGCTTTTGTGCATTTAATATCATTTTTTGCTACTCTATGTTGAATGAGTGACATTTGAGAGTGTAGTCACGTGTACGTGAATTGTATAATAGTCGCTTCACCATTATAGGCTGAATGAATGAAGGACATTTGCAAGAGTAACCGCGTGTACTTGAACTGTTGTATATTCACTTTGCTACTATAGGCTGAATGAGTGAATGACATTTGAGAGTTGTGGTTACTTGTGTGATGTAATATTAGTCTCGTGAATATTAGGCGAACGGGTAGAGAACCGTCTAGCACCTTAAGTGAACTATTAGTAATAATTGTTGTGACTTTACAAACCTTTTTCTAGAGTTAGGACTTTGCTATATTAATCTAGAGTAGGTAGTCTCTTCTATTTAGTTTAGTGGTTCACATTATATTGTTCTTCTGTGCTAATTAGGCGTAGCCATTGCATTACTTCGTATGTTTTGCTTGATTACACTATCATAAATCAAATGGCTTCTCCTTCTCCAAACTTACTAGCCATTGAGGGGGAATTGAGTTCAGAGGAAGAAGAAGAAGTAAGGAAGGCCTCCCCGGAAGTGGTCTTCGAACCTCTTTATGCTCAACTGGTTGCACATTTGGATAAAATGAATGACACTCTGAAAGGAATGAAGCAAGAATCAGTAGATATAAAGGCACAACTGTTGGTTATGTTGGAAGACATGACTGAAATCCAGAGAGACAGAAAAGAGTTACGGTCTGAGGTTATGGGAATGAGACAGACCCTGACTGACGTGACTGATAGACGAGACGAGGAGCAGGAGGAAAGAAGGAAATTGGAAGAAAGGTTGGAAAGATGGGAGGAAACAAATACTAGGACGCTCACAATAGGTGCACAAACGGACCCAGATATTCCGGACTACGGTCCGGAGGTCGTCAACCGACCAAGGACCGTGCCTCTGCCATCGGACACCTCGATCAACTTTGGCACTTTTCCACTTAGAAGAGAAATAAACCCGAACACGGGAGCGAGACCAAAGGAATTTGGTCTGACCGGTTCATTTGCCCCAGGTCCAACGCACCTATTAAAAAGTATGGCCACCTCTCCACGGCAACGATCGGGAGTAGCGCCCCGATCGGGCGAAAGGTGGGCCTACGAGCGTTACAATTATTGTATATTATTATGTACAGAAGCACACATGTAAATATCTCAAAGGAACCTCGAAGCAATACGTAATAGGAATTGCCATCAGAGATAATGAAGCCATAGTTTTGTGTTTGATAGATGACGTTGCTGGACATCAGGATCATGAGATGAGTCCTTCATCTCGCCAACAATCTGTGGATCGGTCTAATCCTAGGACACGAGCTCCATTAGTGAGTACTTAGGTGATTCGCTGCCGATTAAGCTTATAGACGAAGACACTGTTTGACTATAGCCTATATGTAAATATAGACTATATCCTACATATATATTTATATATATATATATATATCAAATCAGGGTTGTGTCTGGCGCAACAAACGGTAAAACGCACAGGACCGTTGACATAGGCTAACTCTTAGAGCTAGCGAAATCCCTAGGCTTTTTCTGCGCAAATCAGTTTATTTGATTCCTCGTGTCATCATTATTACAGTCTAAAACGGTTAGTAGTTAAGATTTACATCAATGCCTTCTGTAGTTTTTGCGTTCTTGTGAGTTGTTTACATTGCATAAAATTAATGCACACTGTAACCGGTCGCGGTCTGTCAACCAGATTGTTTGAATACAGAAATTATTATTAGGCTAGATAGCGGAGCTTAGTAAATCCATTATAAATATTAATGACACATAGTTACAGCAACAGTCTCAACAGTACTGCGTAAATTTAATCACATCGGGACAGTGCAACTAAGGTTTCCCTATTAGGCTTATCACGCGTTTTCATTGGGCGCGTCAGAATCAGGAAGTTAGCAGTAGGCCTATACAGAGGATTTTCCAGAGGTCCAAAATGGTTGTTGTTGAAGAATGGAGACGTCAAACATTCGAACCTGCCCACAATGCAATTACTAAATCTTTAACCTTAGTTACCTGCCTAAGGGCAGAGAACGAAAAGAAGAAAAAAAAGTATTGTTGATGCGTGTTTTGCCTTTCCGTCTATTATAGATAATAATGAATAGCGATGCCAGAGGTGAAGCTCCTATAGAGCAGAATTATTTTTCTAGATCATGGTCCAGCTTAGGACTACGACGCATGCGCAATGAGTACACCGACCGCACACTGTAGTGTTCTGAATGAATGAATGAATGAATTTCGAAGATCAGACGTTTGAACGAGACGATAGACCAGAGTAGGCCACCTGCCCTCATATGCAGAAGCTAAGAAAATGAAGTCGCTTGTATCTCATGCTAAATGCACATCTTCCACCTCAGACGAACTTACCGACTGTTCTGCTTCTTTTAGTTCTTCAATTCTCTGTTTGCCTCCGGTGTAGCCTACATAATAATAATAATATGTAGAAATACGCGACTTAATTTGATTTTTTAAAATGATTTTACGCAAATCAAGACAGATCTGATGTAAGCCTAGGCTAAATGCTAAATTTGCTGGTTATTATAGGTTGGAGAACAGGAATCAACCTACGCAGGCTTGGGAAAAGACAGAGAAATCAGCGAATATGCGTCGCTCGAGCAAGAACAGAAAACAGAAGCCAGAGAAAAAGTTAAGGTCATAAAACTAAACATAGGCCCCTCTTTGCGATATTTAGAGTGCATAACCAAAAACTAGTAGCATGATTTTCTGCCTTATATCTTTTTGTGTAAATCGAGACTGAACCATAAAAAATATTTTGCATTTTGTTGAAGGTTCTCGATCAGGAGTCAGCCTACGCAAGTTTGGGAGAAGATAGAGACACCAGCGAATATGAGTCGCTCAAACAAAAACAGAAATCGAAAGTCAGTGAAAAGGTGAAGACCATGATCTACAATGTAACATGTACGATATTTAGAATTCAAAAAGAAAATAAGTAGTGGCATGATTTTCTGCCTTTATTGTGTGAATCTAGGCTGAGCCATAAAATATTCTGCATTTTATTCTAGGTTTTGGATCAGGAGTCAGCCTACGCAAGTTTGGGAGATGACAGAGACGCCAACGAATATGCGTCGCTTGAACAAAAACAGAAATCCAAGCCAAAGAAAGCGTCAAAGCCTTAGTCTGCGTTGAAGCCTATTACAAACGATAGGCTATTAATTTTAGACTTCGGCACTTCACACTCTTATAATATCAATAACATAGCGGCATAAGCCTGTGTAAATAAAATTGTTAATTAATTCCTGAGTGAGGGTAGGCTTTAGAAAGTTTAGAGTCTACTACCCTCCCAATTTACTGTGGTCTGCTGTGAAACGTTTATTCGGTCTACAAAACATAATTAGTTTTTATATTAAAAGATGATCAAGTTGGTGTCTAGCGAAAAGTATAGTCCGATTTTTATTTTCCTTACTGCAGAATAAAGTTACAGGACTAAATGATGAAAAAGAGTTATAGTTAGATGAAGAAGAGAAAAACGTGACGCCTAGGCAAGTTCGTGCATCCATTCATCACGTTATAACAATAATTATTACGCTAACTTTAACTGTGATGACACTTGCATCGATATTTTAGAAATGACTTCGCATAACAGAACTAAGCTAAGAAATTTTTTCGGGAAATATTAGCTAAATGGACTGACTTTTTTGAGCGGCATTGTGCAGGCTATGTTGCTGAGAATTTTCAAGCATTTGCATCATGTCCCAGATTCATGGACTCTACAAAGAGGTTTAATTGTTTCTTTCCATGTTCTGCTGTCCACCATCATGCAAGTTATCATGCTATATTTTAATATCCAGTAGACCTACCAATGATCAGCAGGGCCGTCTTATGGTCATCGTAGGCCCTAGGCACTTTTGCATATTAATCTGTTCGTAGGCCCCTAGGGCCTATCCAACTCAACTCTGCATTAATTCAAATTGCAACACATTTACATGTAGGGGTAAGTGGTGCAAAAGTGGCAGGGTAGGGTAAGAGTGGCATCCCCACTTTGGAAGTAAGTACTTATTTTCTGAAACCTTTACCTAGTGCGAACATAGACTATCATTAAGTGTTGTGTTTTCATAAGACAAAAGTTTCCAAAAGTTGAATGGTAAAAATTTTATATAATTTTTTCGATTTTTCGCGTTATTTGCAACTTTCACGAGAATCACAAATATGTTGCTAACTTTCAGTATTAGGGTGGCACTTGTTAAAGTTTTATTTTGTACGGTGCAAAAATGTCTGTTCTTTTCAATGCTATAAGTTTTAAGAAATTATGCAACGCAATAATGCTGATAGAGCCTCGTAACTATGAGCACCCAACTCGGGGCAAAAGTAGCACTGCATGCCTCTCTTGCCCCCGTTTTACGTGCCACTATTGCCCCATTACTGACACTTTTGCCCCAGCGGTATGCCAGTTCTGCCCCAGCGGTATGCCATTTCTGCCCCAGCGGTATGCCAGTTCTGCCCCATGCCAGTTTTTCCCACAGGTAGCCTACTGGTATATCCTATTAATTGGCGTTGTGCATAATGTACTAAGTGGTTCAACGTTATATAGGCCTATCATTATTTAAAAGCGTAAAACTCACCGAAAACTCACACTGACGAAGTATTGTGCCATGCCATGAAAATGGTGGCTAGTGGAGATTTTTCGAAATTCCAAGCAATGATAAAGCATGGAATATCAAGCTATTGACCTACGCCATTAGCATCATATAGGCCTATTGGCGTTTCAATAAAGCGTCGGGACATGTCTGTGACTTGGATATCTGCTAGACCACTGCAGGATGAAGTGAAGAAGGTAGCCAACGTTAGGTAGGAATCGGCCAATGACACAGAACGATCAGACAAGCAAAAAGTTAAGAAACTTCAACAAGATATTCATTCATTAGATGCATTTGTATAATGCCTCTTCAAGGAGACTACTCCAAGGCGCTCTAAACTTCAGCGCGGCTAAATAAAACTGTCTTAAGATGTGAGAGGAAAGACTGAGAATGACTTTTAGAAAGGAAGCAGAGTGTCAGAGGAAGGCCATTCCAGGTTGACGGCCCTAACACCGTGAAAGCATGGTTCTGCATATATAAATTATAGTGGAAGTAAGCCACGAGCAAAGACTGAGAACAGACTTTTAAATCGAACGATGGAGCGGAACTGGCGAGCACTGAGAGTATGCTTACAGAGCTCAAAAAGGTAGGAAGGAGCAAGGTCTAGCATGTAGCGCCAGATTAAGGTAGAGATCCTATTCTCAATTTGCTGCTAGACAGGAAGGTAGGCTATGGTTGAGAGCGTCACGCATAATTATAACTGGAAATAATGACTGAATTTGAGAATGCGGCCAATATGGCGGGTTGCAGAGAACAGGACGCGATCAAGGCAACTCATATAGGCAATCCTCCGTGCTTTTTAGCCTCAGGCAAGCATAGACAGAGCAGCAGTAGTCAAGTCTGGTGGTAACGAAAGAATGGACACGGGTAGCAGCAACAATTATAGGAGTAAGCGAGCGAGCAACAGTGCGCAGTTGACACAGTTGATAATAACAAACACGGAGTGATTGTGTGAAGCACAATTGAGCACTTGGTCCAGAGCAAGTCACGGACTTTGGTTGAGAAGACAACATGAGGAAAGGCAGCACCAATAGCCCATAAACAATAGCAACTTTAAAACAGGACACGAAGGTGAAGAGGTTGTAAAGGCTTGTGGTGAAAAGAAAACTTGAAACATCACCAGAATTCAGAGAATCAATGCAAAGCTCAATTCGCCCAGGAAAACCAAAGCTTCATGCTCAACCAGTGTGCTGTCTTGAGGAACCTGCGAGCACTAACAACTGAAAATTCAAAACACAAGATAGTGATATGAAAAAATATTAAGGTAGCACATGCCTTTGAAAAAAGTAATATAAGAGTATAAACTGCATATATTTTTTGTGACGAAATTGAGATAAGTGACGAGAGAGAAAGAGATTTTGGGTCCTTCCAATAAAAGTAGTCTAAACATGATAGGATACCAATGGGTCTTAGCCCATCTTCCCCTATGAGGACATTCAGAACAGTGATGTCACTGACTCTCAGCCTATTAATATTACACTCAATGATTGTTCATCTGCGAAGAAATTCAGAAAGTGATGACACTTACACTCAGCTTATCATCACCTGTGAAGAAATTCAGGCAAGTAGAACAGTGTTTAGCAATAAAGTTGCTTCATGTAGCCTAAAGGCTTGACGTCTAGTTCACTTGTCCAGAAAAGCCATCGCTAGGTTCTTCTGCCTACTGCTGCTGGCAAGCGTAAAAGAAAGAGCGAATATTTAACAATGCTGCATGAAGGCAAGTGCGTGCAAAGCAAGTCTATAGAGGAAACGTGTATAAGATGGAGCAAAGAGGGGGCTACCTTCTGCGATGGCAGGTAGGCTACCGAAAATGGAATGACAATGGAAGCTGAGAAATACAAAAATGCATTTAAAATGCAGAAAATTAAAAATCACAATAGACTTATTTTTTGTGTGCTTTTGTCTTTGTTGTTTACTGACTAAAACTTTTGTTTAGATATAAGAAAATATTTAACTTTGTTGTAATTTTGGTGATTCAAGCTTAATACAGAATGCCAATTCTTTAGATTGCTTAGCAAAACCAATACTCGAGAGATTTCATGGAAAGTATCTTCTCATCACATCATGCATTGCTGTGTGCAATTGTTTTATTTAATATGCAAGACATGAATTCTTGCTTATTGTCGTACAGCAAAATTGTTGAATACGTAGCCTATGTTACTGTCTCTGGAGGTACGAAGGGCATGCCAGTATTGCCCCCAACTAGGGGTAAAAGTGGCATGATATTCATGCCCCACATGGTGGGGCAAGAGTGGCCTTTTGGGTGCCTCCACCCCAAGCTAGATTGTGATTAAGAAATCATATCTAGTTACAATTTAAGCAAATTTATGGATGCACCGATGATCTACCTACACTACAAAACAAATTTTATCTTGATATGTTGAAAATTACATATTTTATTCAACTTTTTATGACTTTATGCCACACTTGCCCCCACCTCCCCTACATTATTTCTTAAAATTATGCTAAACCATGTTTTGTGAACGTATTTCAGTTATGATTTTAAATCTCAATCTAGGCTACTTTATCAACTGAAGAAATAGTGATTAGAGCAAAAGCATTAATTGAGATAATATCCATGTGATCTAGAAGATGCATTTATTGACGAATTTTTTTGTTTTCTCGAATGTTTGCAGATAGTAAATCTGTAGCTGAAATGATTAGTTCACAAATATCTGACAAGCTGGTCTCCAGTTTTCCAAATGTCAATATTGCTTTACGAATTTATCTTTCTATCTTTGGAACAAGTTGTGAAGGTAGGTTCTTTTTCGAAACTGAAAATTATCAAAAATTACCTTCGGTCAACGATGGGACAGTCACGATTATCCTCCCTTCCATTACTTTCAATTGAAAACGACTTAATGCGAGAAATGACATTTGAAGACGTTATAAGCGATTTCGCGAATGCAAAGAGCCGCAAAGTTAACATAGGGGGCCTAATAGCCCATAGCTTAGCTAATGTTACTGTTTCATTGGCTAACTCTAGCCTTGAAAACAGTTAGCAAGTTTTCGTTTTCTGTTTTTTCCGGTCATTGACCAATCACTGCATTTATATTTTAATATTTTATTCTCAGGATTTCGTAGGCCCCTAAAATGTTCGTAGGCCCTAGGCACAGTGCCTACTGTGCCTATTGGATAAGATGGCCCTGATGATCAGAACCCTCTCCAGCCTTGTCCTAAAAGTCGTCAAGCAAATTTAGTAAGAGCCAGTCATTGCTTTAGACCTTAGTGTGGGGTAACATCGTTTCCAATTCAGTGATCATTCAATCCAGATGATTGGCCAGAACAGTCCTTGTCCTGGGAAGAAAATGATCAGGACGATCATCATCGTGGTATGAGCACGATGAGGATTTGCATGCAGTTTGAAAAGTATTTAGGCGAATATCCCAGCACGCAGTTATAGGAAATCACTGATACGAAGTCAGTGCAAAGCTTCAATCCTACCTAGGCCTACAGATAGAGATAAGCGCAAGGCAGGGCCGCACACGAGGGTATGCCTATACGCGGGTATACAGCGTATAATCACTTCCGGGGAAAAAACGGCATCGTATAGGCTACTCAAGTACTCATTACTCTCCTCGCGAAAACCAGTAAATAACATAATTGCCTACGCTTGTAAAAGGCAGGGTACACGGGTACACGCTAGTAAATCAGGGTGCATGTGCCTATTCAGACGTATTTCGAAGCGAATGACGAAAAATTCCGAAGATTTTGGGCTGACGACTAAAAAAGGAGAAAAAATTTTTAGACGGGAAAATTGAGATAATTTCCCGAAGATTTATGCCCGATGACTAAAAAAAGTTCCGCAGAAATTTCGAGCCCAAAAAGTTTTGGTTTTTCTCCCGGTCAGCGTGTAGACTGTAGGCCTACAGTAACTCACCTCAAAATTTACCAGTACTGTAACAGCACTGGCGCAAAGCGATGTATGCGGGAATCCCAGCAGAAGCGTTTAAAACTGATTGAGAGTGGAAAGACGCTGTGAGTAGGTTTATAATTGAAGAGGCGCTAATAGCCTATATAAATTCCTGAAATGAATGAATGAGTTAGTAATATCGCTTAATCACTCTTTTGCAATCAAACATTGAACAAGTGATTAACTGAATACTTTGACTTTTCTTTCCAATGCATGAACTAGTCAGTAACTCTAGAGTCTAGATGATGAGGTAGGGTTGTTTGATTTCCCCTGCTTACAACACAAAGCAAAAATTGCGTTGGTCTAACTTTTTTTGACTATGAAGCTTTCAGCCAAGAAATGATCTCCCATCTGTGGATGCTTAGCAGAAACGAACGAAAACTCGTTACATGCGATGAATATGCACTCTGGATCTCAAACTACCTGAGTACAATTCGTGAAGCAGGCTCAGGTGTCACATTTTTTGCCGCAGAATCAGTTCCCGTTCAATTTTCACCCAACAAAAGTTCTGTCTGTCTCTGTCTGTCTCTTTCTTCTCTCTCCTCTCTCTCCCTCTGTCTGTTTGCCTCTCTCTCTCTCTCTCTCTCTCTCTCTCTCTCTCTCTCTCTCTCTCTCTCTCTCTCTCTCTCTCTCTCTCTCTCTCTCTCTCTCTTTCTCTCTCTTTCCTCTTTCTGTCTGTCTGTCTGTCTGTCTGTCTGTCTCTGTCTCTCTCTCTCTCTCTCTCTCTCTCTCTCTCTCTCCTCTTTCTGTCTGTCTCCTCCCTCTATATCTGCTTGTCTCTCTTTCCCGCTATGTCTGTCTGTCCCTCTCCCTCTCTCTGTCTGCCTGTCTCTCTCCATCTTTCTGTCTGTCTCTCTCCCTTCTGTCTGTCTGTCTCTGTATGTCTGTGTGTGTGTGTGTGTGTGTCTCTCTCTTCTTCAATTTCGGCGTTTCCAGGTATTGCTCTCTCTCTCTCTCTCTCTCTCTCTCTCTCTCTCTCTCTCTCTCTCTCTCTCTCTCTCTCTCTCTCTCTCTCTCTCTCTCTCTCTCTCTCTCTCTCTCTCTCTCTCTCTCTCTCTCTCTCTCTCTCTCTCTCTCCTCAACATCATTTCACCACGGTGCAAAAATAGAAATTTGTGCCGTGCTATCGTGTTTCCTATTCAATATGATCCCAGCCTTCCCAGGAATATCAGCAGCGCTTATCACCAGAGTAGTCTGGGATTTTGTATGTATCTTCCCAGCGTTCAACCATTGTGTCTGAACCTTTAAATAGCAACAGATTTGAACTCCTTAGTTTTCTCCTGAAACCATCAGCTCTAAGCCTACTGCGTACTTGACAACGTTTTCCTTCCGAGTGATATTCATGCGGCTCATGCCCATAATATTATTTGTCAATCGATGTAATATGCTGTCACAGTGTCACAAAAATCAGCTATTCACTTTAGTTACAATTATTCTCGTCCTAGACAAGGAAGCAGAAGTCATATGTTAGACCTGACTATAACGTAGCAAATTGCATAATTATACATGTGATCATGTTCATAAATTATAGCCAATAGGCCATTGCCCAATCTGGTAAACAACACGACCAGCACACACAAAGCACTAGGAAATTTCGGAAGCCGGATTCGGTGCGCTTGCACAAAACTATGCGAACGACATCCTGAAACAAACTTAGACCTAATACAAATCGTGGTAAACTAGGAGTAATTAAGCTATTATGATGGCGCTGCAACGAAAAATTGACATGCGTACATTAGCCTATGAAGTGAGTACAGAAAACTTAAATCCATCAAAACATACAAAGCAATTGGAGCAAACAGTTGACGATAATTAAATTAAAAGCACCATGTGTTAAGTTACAGGAAGCGTTAATAACTTTTGGCCAACATAACTTAGTCGTAAAGCCTACTGAGGTCTTGAAATTCTCTGAGGATGGAACTTCTCGTCATCGTCATCTCTCTTAGTCTTACAGGCAAGTAGACCCTACATCATAATCGTTCATTTAGTTACTCATAATATGAGTAGCCTAACTAAATGAACAATTATGATGTTTATATTTATATTCTGTTTTAAGTTTTGATAAATTATAGTCTATAGCCTATTAAATGCAGCGTGAAAATATCTTTCATGGATACATGATTGTGACAGGCTCAAAAGGGATCTGAGTGCATTTAGATAGGCTACGGCTGTGAGAGTTGGACACTGAGGAAGGAGGAAGAGAGAAGAATAGAAGCGTTCGAGAAGAAGCGTCTGAGATTGATACTGAAATTATCATGGACGGAAAATCGGACAAATTAGATTACTATGGTATATTCGCGGGTGTCACGACAACTCGTCCATAGACAACTCGTCCAACGACAACTCGTCCACCGACAACTCGTCCACCAAAATAGAAGCCGGATTAACGAGAGAGCGCTTGAGAAATGGAAGCTGGATGAAAGTTCTTTATTTACGAAATAGGAGCTGGGTTTATGAAAAAAAGTCTAATGGTTTTCTTGCTTAAATAGAAGCTGAATTGACGATTTTCGTCATGTGTCTCAACATGCATCCAGCTTCTATTTCAGATAGAAAAAACCCTGATCCAACTTCCATTTCTTAAGCGGTTTTTCATCAATCCAGCTTCTATTTCACCTGTAAAAACCTTCATCCAGCTTCCATTTCTCAAGCGTTTTCTCATTAATCCGGTTTCTATTTCGGTGGACGAGTTGTCGGTGGACCAGTTGTCCGTGGACGAGTTGTCGTTGGACGAGTTGTCGTTGGACCAATTGTCGTGGAACCATATTCGCGATTAGCAAAACACTCGTGTATAAGCGATTTGTTCTTAGCTATAGCCTACATTTAGATAAGTCCATTATAAATTCGGTTTTGCGACAATGATGCTACAAAAGGTATTCAATCGTCAGCAAATGCACTGTGGTCAATTTCTGCCACTCGAAATATTATTCTGTAGATCATTTTCTTTTTTTAATCGATATTCTGCCGATAATAGGCTCACATGCGTTATAAACTGTTGAAGTTTTCACGTTCTGTCATGATCCACAACTACTCAATAGGCTATCTGTGTATTCTACTTAATTTTAGGTGCACAGGAAATTCGATTGAAAGGACCTGAGAACACATTGGGCGCTGTTGGCTCAACTGTTACTTTGCGATGTTCAACTCCATATAGAAACTGTAGCGGAACTGACTGGATCAAACATATGACTGGTTCAACTCCGATTACTATTTTCAAAGGACCAGGAACAATGTTGAACACCAATGTATCTGATAGAGCTCGATACAGTGTCGACAATTCATCTGGATGTGATTTGATTATTAGAAACGTTCAACTGACAGACGCCGGACGATTCGTTTGTTCAGCTATGATGTCATCAAGTCAAACAACAAAATCTGCCTATCTCATTGTACTGGGTAAATAATTTGTTATTTAAGTGGGTCTATGGAAATAGTTATTTATTTTTCAGACAGTGCCAATTTGTCTGTCGAACCTAAGTGCCGTGATTAACTTTCAGATGTAGCCTATGCATTATGTAGGATTAAGCATCCATGTCGGCTTGTTTTTTTATGCGTGCTGTCTACATAATTTTTATTATGCTCATGCATTCACGCTTGTCTGAATGTGTTTAGCCAAGGCAAATAGTGTATTGTATTAACACGCGGAGGAGTAGTGGGTATGTTCGTTGCCATGCAGCTGAAAAGTTGCAGGTTCTAATCCACCTCAAACCGCCGCGTAGGTCCCTTGGGCAAGTTCTTCACTCGCAATTGCTCAGCACTTCGGCGTGAAATTCCGATGCAGTGCCCGCTCTGTAGTTGGGAGAGCCTCTAAGTATGGAACTTGAAGGGGTGCTACCGTGCATAACAAGTGCACATACAAACAAACTATGGGTGCATGGCTGTGTGTGCGTGATGTATGCATGTAAATTCGTATGTAGGCGCATACATGTTTGCACATAAAAGATGTGTGCATGCATGTATTCATTCATTCGGACAATTATATAGCGCCCCTTCAAGTAAAAAACTACTAAGACTCCAGCGTAATTATTTAATTTTTCATTGCAGAGACTCAACCTAAATGTTCGTTAAATGTGTCGCTGAGTGACGCAGTCGAAGGAGATGGCGTACAGATGAAATGTGAGGTGACATACATTGGAGCAAACAAGGCATCGTTGAACTGGAAAGGAGTGACAGATGCACCAGCTGCTGTGATAATTTGGAACAGGACTATAAGTCGATCTTACTCTGTTGTGGCTTCTGCACCTGAGGTTCCATCATTCATTTGTGAAGCTTCTTTTGCATATGAAGAGGTGTATAAATATTGGAGACGGGTGGAAGGCTTGGCTACAAACATCATCCACGCAGCCTCTTGTGGAACACCGGTCATCACAATTTTTCGTAAGTATTTTATTTATAATGTTAAAATCTCGTGATCAAAATTCCTTTCCCTTTGTTTTCAACAGATGTTCAGTAACAATGTTCGAGCAAATTGATTTCCATCACCGTTTGCCAGAATTGGCTGAAGATATAGGCTATAGCTTTCTCCGGCTAACAAGCAGTAGTCAGCAGATGATCATCTTTCTAGTGGATTATGATCGTGAAGTACATTCACTTGTGCTGTATTTTAAAAGGCTGGAATAAAACTAAGGTTTATGCAGGAGGCAGCCTAGATTTCGCTCGTGGCAATAGTAGGCCTATTATGCAATTTGCATTTTACAAAAAAGGAAACAGCAGGGAGCTGAGACTATAGCCTAGTGAGATGTTACACTTACCTATACAAGAGTAGATCGGATTTGCGATCTAGATGCTTGTGTACAGCTTTTCAGTGAATTACGCACCTTCACATCTCAGGGAGGCTCTGTTTCTGAGTCTCTATAGTCACAGATTTCGCCCATCTGGTGGTTAAAGTGACTTGGCTTATCCACCAATCTGTAATTTTTCAAGTCTAGGATAGACGTACGGCTGTGGTCGGCACATCCATTTTTCGGTGATAAGCTACATAGCATCTAGCGACTCTAGACTCATCAGAATCTCAGCCTCTGTTCCACAAGCGCGTGCAGATCAATCTGTGGCAGTTTGACCCCGAGTGTTTAGATCTGCAGGTCCATGGTGAGGTCCCTTAACACTTAGGAGGTGAGGTGATGCATTGTTACACCAGAGGTGAGGTGGGGTCTGACATACACCAATACATATTTCTATTTGCAAGTCGCGATATCAAATGGACAACATTAATCTTGAGCTAAACTATTCTTTTATGACCAATTATCAACTGAACAAATATCTGTTTTCAATCCTTATTAGATGGCGAGAAGATGAACTCATCCAATGTGTACTTTACCCGTGCAAGTTTGAGTCATCATGCTCAACATTATCAAATGCACAAATAGCCAATATTTTTAGTACAACATTAAATATTTTAGTCATCATTTTTGTCAGCCTTCTCAATGCCAGGTATCAACACAGTATTGGCGTGTTCAAGGTCCACTCGCGTGCTACACGAACATACATAGACTAACATAAAATCAACATGCATGGTTTGTATACGAAGAAATGCAATTTCCTTCAAATATACATTCAAATATAAAAAAATGCTCGTTCACAATTCCTGACATTTTAGTAAAGTGTTCGCATTTCATATTCACAAAGGTAGAAAAAATAATCTAAGCTGGTTTGACGTTTTCCGCAAAATTTGCAAAGTAGAATACCTCTGGGGTGTGTCATACCCCACCTCACCTCCAAAGGGTTAAATATACACATGCTAAATCTGATTACGATCCTTGTCTGAAACTCTGTTTCAGATTCGGTTAGGAATGTTACTTTGTCGCCATCGCTTTCTATTTATCCCCCTGGAACCATCGTAACCTGCGCGGGAACGGGATACCCACCACCAACTTTTAAATGGCAGGAAATGGAAAACGAGAGAACTTGGACGGATATTCTGGAACAGACCAGCTCCAGGTTTACTATGACCAATGTTTCCTCCAAGTGGTACAGATGTGTTGCAACGAATGTCGTGAGAGGCAAGAGCTACGATGCAACTTCAGATGAGTTTCAGTTTGACAACACAGGTAGGGTAAAGTACCCGAATATGGGCACCTTAAGGGCTTTTGCCTGTAGTTCATGGTCCAATGAAGGCCAAGTAAAACAATGTTTGTCAAACTAATTTTCAACACTTTAGCAGCTAGTAACTCACTGAAACGACATTAAAATTTTGAGATTTACCCTCGAAATATTGAAAATACAAACCGCTCTGTAGTGCCCATATTAGGCACTAGTGTCCTAATATGGGCAGTTGGGCACTCATTATATTATTAAGTTCACGCATAATGTAGTCAACGGTACATGTAAACGTCATAATTATGATTGCTATTCACATTAATTTTCCAAAAGAAATCCGTGATTGTTTATCCGCTACTAGGCCCACACAATATGTTGTTGTCTAACACTAGAGGGATCTGAAATTCTATCGAAAAACTTAAACCTAAAAGTGAGTGACCCAGCAAGAACTTGCTGTCTATTCAACGTATTCATGTATGTATGTATCTATGTATGTATGTATGTATGTATGTATGTATGTATGCATACGTACAGTCGTACACATCTAAAAAAGTTTGGCTTAGCATATCTAAATTTTCTATTTGTAATAGTATTTATTTCCTTACAATATACCTTATAAATTATATAATATACAGGCCATAATATTGTATATTTTATATACAATATATGGCCCTACTAGCAATAGACTTAATATGGGCATGCCCATATTAAGTCTATTGTTCAGACCATAATTTTCGGGCAGGGCAAGTGTGCCCATATTAGGCTCTCACCTATGACACGCTTTAAAGTCGGCTATACAAATAATGCACTACAGGAATCACCTGTCAACGCACACCAACCTGATCACAAAATAAATGTCAAAACAGAAAAATTTACTTTTGAAGAATCCAATCGGAACACGTGATACAGTACCCGAAAACAGAATTATTATGGAAGCCGTTAACGTTTTCGTGAAATTTGATTTATTCTTGATTAAATTATGTAAAAAATTGCACAATCACAATCCAGATAATTTTTTGGGGTAAATCCAACGACGCACTGCAGTTCTACTGGAATCCATGAGATGGCGCTTCAATAACACTTTATATTTACTTTTCTTCGGGTGTGCCCATATTAGGAGGGTGCCCATAATGGGCTCCCTTACCCTACAATTATAATAGCCCTGTCTACTCTTAACTTCTTCACCAAATAGAAATATAGAAGTTGAAAATAGAAAGTTCGAACAACAATTCAATGGATGGATGAAAATAGATTTGACGAGGGCTCATGACAACAGAGGCTGTTGGCGTCGAAAATATTTGTTTTGTATTATTACAGCACTGTTCATTCATTTGTAAGCTTATACACCGTGGTTCAAAAAACTAAACCAAATTGTTTTTCAAATATCTTCAATACGCAATATCTGATAACATATCATGCTAAAAAAATTCAAATATTTAGAGAATTGGACCAAGAATATAATTCCAAAATTTTATGAGATAAAGTTGAACGGATAAAAAATATGAATATTTAGACTTCATATGCCCAAATTTCAGTTTATAATATTATATATAATATAATAGTACAATATCTATTATATAATATATACACGCCTAGGGGATCTTTTTCAGATCCTGTCAGGGATGTTACCTTGTCGCCATCGCTTTCTAAATATCCCTCTGGAACCATCATTACCTGCGCTGCAAAGGGATACCCACCACCAACTATTAAATGGCAGGAAATGGAAAATGATAACACTTGGATGGACATTCGAAATCAACATGATCCTAAATTTACTATGACGGATGTTTCTTCAAAGCGATACAGATGCGTTGCAATGAATGTCGCCAGGGGCAAGAGTTACAATGCGACATCGCATGAGATCCTGCTTAACAACACAGGTAGGCTGAAACTGTTGTGCACCAGCCTACTCTTCACTTATTTACCATTCAGAAATATACTTATTACAAATTGAAAACTCAGAGCATAATCTTTTTGCGTCAATTGTTCAAACTCATGAACCAGAATTTGTGAATGTAAACAATAGTTTACACCGAATAAGCTATCAATACCCCAAATAATTAACTAAAGGGCCTATTCCATTAGGTTCGTATCGTAAACGTGCTTTTTTAAAGTGCGTAATTACTGTAAGATATACACACACAATCATGCCACGTAGATGCTACTAAATATTTAGGTATACATAAACATTCAGTATTTGCTCCAATATGGAAATGTAGCCTATAGACCTATCAGCTAATAAACATCATTTTACTGGCCTCACACTTTATTTGTTTGTATGTGCACTTGTTTTCGCGCTACTTCAAGCTTTCACTACTCAGAGGCGCTCCCGAATGCAGAGCGGACACTGCATCGGAGTTTCACGCCGAAGCGCTGAACAATTGTGAGAGAAGGACTTGCCCAAGGTTCTTGCGCGGCGAGGTGGATTCGAACCTCGAACCTTCCCGCTCCAAAGCAACGACGCTACCAACACCACTGCGCCACACTATTGATTTCATATTAATGATAACTAATGGTTAAAAATGGGCTGTGGTTGTTTTTAAGATCGCCTTGGAATCGGCTTTGGAATCGGTTTTCTCGTCGCCATTCTATTAGCAACGGCCGTCTTCGTCATCTTGGTCAAAGTCAGATGCATAGAGGTTCATGCAATGAAAACTAGTAAGTCACCAGGTAGGAGATTTACATTCTATCAAGCACGTTCACAATAACACAAGCAGAGTTACATAGTCACCACTCACCAGCTCATTTTAAAGTTTCAATGGCCAACGGATTAAACTATGGTGATGTATTACATCAAGACTACGGTATAGACTAAGGTAAGCAATGGGCATACTGCCTCTATTACTATCATATTAATGTTATGTCTTTCACTTGGTACGTCATCTCTTCATACGGCCTAGTAGTAAAACAGTATTCCATATAATACAATTTGTTCAGCAGCAATTAATTCACAGAAGGGTCTCGAGTTATGGAGTAGTATAGGAATGCTATTATAGCAGATATTGAAGCCATTGCAGTTTCCTGTTTGACAGTTGGCGATGCGCAGCATATGGATCATGAGATGAGTCCTTCGTCTGAATCTTCTCGTCAGCGATCACCGAAGACAGAAGTTCCATTAGTAAGCCATTCTTTTATTTTATTCATGAATAGAATCAGGCATTGCATTGACCAAGTCAAACTTTGTCTAGCGTAACAATCAGTCAATCAAAATTAATATGCGCCCCTTCAAGGTATCTATGGCCTACTCAGGTTAGAAATTGTTAGAAATTGCGTTCATTGTATGCATTTTACGAGTTGGATACTTCTCTCTGTTTGATCTCTAGCCGTTTGACTAGCCGATCTCAATATCTTGTCTCTTGTATAAACAAACGTCTCTTTCAGCAACCCTCGTGATAAAACTCTTGGCTAAAGAGTTATATTTAACCGTTCAGCAGACTTATAAATACGCTTTTTGAAACTCTAGAATTTAGGTTGATTTTAGGTTTGTTGATTTTTGTCCAGGTAACCTAGCCAAGATGCATAGGAATCAAACACAGCAATAATGCTTATAATTAAATCATTTCAGGAGTAAACCTAGCCTATATAAACTTAGTTCTCCAATTCTACATCTGTCTTTGTCTTACGTCTAATCAAAAATGCAATTAAAATATATTTTCTTTTCTACTAATTTGCACAAATCAACGCAGATTCCAAAACTGGCCTTCTTTCTATCATAGACTGGAGAACATGAGGCAGCCTACGCGAGTTTGGGAGAAGACAGAGACGCCAACGAATATGCGTCGCTCGAAGAAAGCCAGAAAGACGGGCCAAAGAAGAAGTCAAAGCCTTAGTCATTATTTTGATACATGCAACACTTTGACATGAAAGTCTTCAATGTAATATTAATCGCTTGATACCAGTGGTTTAATAAATGATCATTCTTGTAGGCCTATATTTGTATCCCGATTTCCGTCTGTAACTTTCTGTTAAGAACTGATTGGTATTACTGTGTTATGTTGCATCCAAGTAGGTGCAAATGCCAAAAATTGATCCGATAGCGTGTTTATGAGAACGAACTAATCTATATTCGACGACAAACTCACATAATACAAATTGTTTAGTATATTTATTTTAAAAATCGGTAACAACTGAGAGCATCCGACGGATGTTCCTATAGAAATAGCAGTGTTACAGTAGACCTATAATTATGATATACATGTATTTGTCTTTTCTTCATCGATCGTCTTTCTAGTAGCGAACCAACCTCTGATCAAAGTCCACAGTGTCTAACCGTTAAGACAGAAGAACCCCTTAATGAAAAAAGTTTGATATAGACCTTGCCTATGTGTTAAGACCTAAGTTTTATTTCCTTTAATGGAACTTTTGCGATAATAGTTCAGCGAGGCCAACATAACGAAAACTTGACCACGCTGTGTAAGATGGTTTCAATAGTCATTGATAGGCTATCTACATATTTATGAACCGGTGAATACAAAATATTACTGTGCGTGTGATTCATCTATATAAATAATTTTCCTAAAGCCCGTCACCTCAATATACCAAAAATAGTCATTAAATTTTTCATTGATGAGGGGCATGGTCATTTCAAATGTAGGGACCAACCACAGCAAAGGCCCGCTGTTGGCAAGAGCAATGCATAATACTGGAAGCAAAAAGATCAAGACTATCAGCGGAACACAATGAACCAGCAGAAGATGCGGATAACGCTTTGAGTATTTTCAGCATTTCCAAATTTTGTGATTTGGAGACCAGAAAGAGGATCTTGTAGTGGATGTTCGCCGCCATAAGAACTCAATCACGTGAAACGCCAAAGATCCAAGCATATAAATTATTGTAGATACGCGCATTCGCGCAATGCGAGGGAAACGGGAAGCCCAGCAGAAGCATTTAGGAACGATTGAAGGCAGTAAAGGCAATGTTAGTTAGGTCGATTAGCCACAATTATTTCGTAATCGTACATCGATCAATCATTGACAATCAAACCTCTGTATATTTTGACTTTAGCTACCAATGTAGATTGTAGAACCAGTCCTTTACACTAGGGTTTAACGTTGAGCAAGTCCTTCACTCGCAATTACTCGGGCGATACGGCATGAGACTACGATGCAGTGTGTGTCACCACTGTTAGAGTAGTCGGGTGCACCTCTGAGTAGGAGCTTGCAGAGGCGCTACAAAAATGGAAAAATAAATGCATAAATAGATATAAAAAATAACAAGCAAAAATGGTATAACTTTCTGATCCAATGGAATCCCATCATCTCAGGAATACCATCACCAGCGCTTTTACCTAACCCTCAGGCTACCAGAGGGAGGTGGTATCCACCCCTCCCCTAGGTTTTACCCAAATCAAACTTTTTTCGTTTGGAAAAAACATTTTGACGTTTCATTTGCACACAGTTTGAGCTGAAATGTGTGATAATATACCATACCATTCAAAAGTTATACCCGATATACCCGAGGCGCCAGGGGTGGATACCACCCCCTTAGATTATCGGCTGTATCTTATCCGTCACGTAACTTGAAGAGACACATATTATACCATTCTGTAGAGGGAATGTGGGGATACATTTCCATGCTCACTGAGTTGTCTTTTGACAACCGGAAGTGCTCAAAATAAATTAAAATATATAAAAAGGTGTTTTATTTTCATAAAATTTTCATGTTTTTCCTATTAAAAATTATTTATAATTGATTTTTCAAGAGAAAATAATTGTGCTATTCTATAGAGAGCATTTAGGGCTATTTTTCACACTAATTATTTTGACATTTGATGACCGGAAGTGCTCAAAATAAATTTAAATGTGTGAAAATGTTGAGTTTTTTACAACGCAAACCGATAAGTCTGCGTAAACGTTTTTCGGCATCCGCGTTCACGAAGCCTGGGTCAATCCGGGCGCGCCCTCCCTGTGAGTACCTTCGGGGAAACTAATGATGCCACCAGCTGACCGAATTCATTCGAATCCCGGTCCACGCTCCGACAAGATCTGGAGCAGTAGCATTCGCGAAGAAGAAGAAGCAGCTAATACATGTTTTTTTCTTTTTATTGTAATTAAAACTAACTTATTAGTGGTTTTTATAGTTGGATATTGGACTTTATTATATGTAAGCTACTTTTAAATAATTAAATAATGTTAAAACGCACAGAATCTAATATTTTGCTTAGCCTATGCGTAAGTATACATTTTGTGGAATCGACGGGTGCCTACGGAAGAAATTCATAATTCCGAGGTGCTTTCATATATTTTAAACCTAAATATACATATACCATTTTGTGCAGAAATGAATGCTGAATCCATTGATATATTACAAGTTATGATATCTCAAACCAAACCCAAAATCCAGGGGGGTGGCCCCCCCTTTGGTAGTCAGTGTTACAAAAAAGCTTGGTAGCCCGAAGGCTAAGATTTATCTTACACCTTCCATGCAACAGATCTCTTGACTCTGACAAACGGTTAGGGTTTCTTAAACGTGGTTGTCCCACCAAATTGCTATGAGCGTCCAAAGAGCTTCGGATATGAACTTCCTAGTCTTCGCTTTAACCCGTCATCTCTCGGCCTAGAGCGCAGCTTGACCTCTGGCTGATTTTCATTTTCAAAACAGCCTCTAATATTAATCAATCAATGTAGGCTGTTACACCAGTCAGCTATTTACTTTGGATAGGCCTAATTACAAAGCAGGCCATAGACGAGGAAGCAGGATTCATTTTTAGACATGGCTAATATTGGCTGTAACGCAGTCAATTTACATATTTTATACATAATTATGCAAAATAAATATGCACAATATGTTGCCCTATCTGATAGACTGCAGACCAGCATGTGCTACATGAATACAATCATGTAGACCTACACTCAGAAATTGCAGAAAAAGGATTCAGTGCGTTTGCCATCATTATTCGAATGACTTCCTTAAATGATAAAGAAATCGTAGCGCATTAATAATATGATGGAATTGTAATGAAGACAATTCATAGTCATATACAGAGATAGATATAGATAAGGATACATGACTTGAGCACAGGACATAGGACATAATTATATGAATACATTCCGTCAATCATGGCAAGGCACGCACACACATGCACTCATTTCATTGGCTCCACTTCTAGGAGGGCCGTGCCAGGCACCAATCACGCAGACATGCAGAATATTATTGGATGTCAACTAGACGCTATACAAACAGCTATCGTATATAATCCAATGTAAGCAAGAAATCTGCGCGGTCCAGTCTGGATAAAGGAGGGTGCAGGGTGCATGGTGTGCAGGGTGCAGGGTGCATAGTGCACATGTTAAGAGCTTAGTAGTTAGGAGTAAAACAGTTGCAGTTAGAATTCAGGATCCATAGCGATTCATCCCTTAGTCTCAGCCTCTGTAGCTGTCTAACAAGCACTTAAGTAGGATAGTCTGTTCTGGGGTTTTAAGATAAGAACGGTGTCATTTAGGCTGAACTAAGATTATGGGCCTATCTGGTTAAAGTGTTACGACGCAGACTTAAGATGCCTGTGAAAGATGGATATAAGAAATTGCTGTTCTATTCGAAAAGACTGTGCTGAAATAATAATAATATTTTATATGAAAACATAATCTCGAGTTATCCTTTCTAGTTAGGCCTTCATCGTGAGTAAGTAAATGAGCTAGTTCTTTCCCCCCGTACTTCTCTGCATATAGGGATCTCTGACCCTTGGCATCGAAGAGATGCCTAAATCATTCTGACAGAATTGCAAGTGAATATTGTGGATACGACTGTGAAAACTCTGAAAACTTAGTGATACAGGAACTTAATTCAGCCAAATAGACCAGATTGTTAGAGTCGACAGCTGAGGATCGCTAGAGGACTCATATGTTAAGTTGCAGGACATGTTAATAGCCTTAGCCAGCATAACTTAGTCGTATAGCCTACTGCAGTTCTGAAACGAGAAGTCATTTTAATTCACAGAGGATGGAACTTCTTGTTATAGCCATCGTCCTTACTCTTACAAGCAAGTAGCCTACATCATAAACATTCACCCAGTTATTCATTATTTGATATTTTGCTTTAATGCAGCGGTTCCCAGCCCGTGGCCCGCGGGCCAAAAGTGGCCCGCGAGGCCTCAAAAAATGGCCCGCCAGGTCTAATAAATGGCCCTCGTCTCTCAAACAATTAACAAAAATATATGAAAAATTGACAATTTCGATAGGATAGAACATTATAATTATTTTTATTAGGCCTACAAATTATTTTATTTTGAAGTCTATATAAACATCAAACATTCTACTTTGAATCAATTATAGCAATTTCATATGCTTTTAGTTAATTAAATTTTAGCATTGTTGGCCCCCCTAAATGCCCTAATGACCTTTAACTAAGAAAAAGTGGCCCTACAGTCAAAAAAGGTTGGGAACCACTGCTTTAATGTTTAGTATTGCTGGGAAATGTGGAGAAAACAAAAACAATTATACATGTAATTGGAAAACAACACAACTTTACACAAGAAGCTAGAAGTGAGACTGGAAAGCAGATTACTGGAGCAGGTCACAAAGTTTGTATACCTAGGAGATAGTACTGTTGTTTAAAACGTTTTTTGGTTTTTTTATTCGCTCCCAAAAACCCTCGTTTTTCCGTTTGGTATTTTTCGCATCGTTTATTCCGTTTTTTATTTTTTATGCAACGCTATTTATTTATTTGCTGTCTCTTATTTTTCTTTTTTTTCTTTCTGATATTCCTTACGTTTCAAGCCTAATCCCAAGGATTCAGCTAACTGATGTCATTATTTAATTGTGTAACATCATCATTTAAGAGATACACGTAGTAAGTAAGCAAGGGTCTTAAGTTTAAAATGCAGTTTAAGATGTAAAAAAGTCAAATTATTTTTCTTTTTTTTTCTGTGTTTTTTTCGTTTTTTATTTTTTCGAATAAAACGACGTTTTTTCCGTTTTTTATTCCGTTTCCATCGTTTTTTTTACATCTATGCTTAGCAGGGTTAATAACAGAGGATGACAAATGCACGGAAGACATCAAGAGAAGGATCGGTCCAGCGTGTGCGGTATTTGGCACACTTGGAAAAATGTGGAAGACAAAAAGTATTTCGACAACAACTAAGATGAAACTCTATGGAAACCTGGTGATACCAGTACTGCTGTACGGATCAGAGTGCTGGTGCTTGCGTAGAGAGGACGAGAGAAGACTGCGGGTAGCTGAAATGGGCTGGCTGAGAAGAATCAAGGGCAGGAGCAAGAGAGAGAGAAAATCAGAAACGAGAAGACAAGAGAGGAGCTGAGCGCAGAAGAAACGGTTGTGGACATATTCAGAAAAATAAGTATCAGATGGTTCGGACATGTAGAGCGAATGGAAGAAAAAGGACTAGCACGGGCACGCGGAGGGAGAGAGAAGCAGAGGAAGACAACCAAAACATGGATAGACAACGTCAAGAAAGACCTGAAAGAGATGAATATTGACATGTCAAGAACAAAGGATCTCATCAGAAACAGAGAAATTTGAAGTCATGTAGGAGCCTCATCGTCGTCACGCGACTGACGGAAGAGAATAAAGAAGAAGAAGAAATTGCTGGGAAAGGAAGTGTAAAAATATGTTTCAGGTAGGCCTATACCAAAGGCAGACCCAGAAGAGGACCGACGCCCCTCTTTTATGAATTATCTATTTCACAACGACTTAGCTTATAGTTAAAGTGATGAGACAGTCATTAACGTAATTACATTTACAGACAAACAACAGTTGATGTATGGGAGACCGAAGCATAATGGAACACATAAGGCATTTTGATGTCTACAACGTGTAATTAATAAGAAATATGGATTTTTCTGTACTCACATTATGCAGGCATATAATGTACAACATCGACTAGAATAATGAACTTAGGCATGACCCAGACTGGAGATTATGATTGTTTACCAATGTCAACAAAATCCCGTTATGCCCCACCACCTGGGTAAAATGGGGTACCTATCCCATTATGCCCAAAGATATGCAACATAGGCTACTATGCCTTCCAAAAAGAGCCACACATTTTTTTATTGCTCGTTTTGTGATGTAAGTAATGATTCGGCCGTGAGTAGGTAATTAGAACCCATGAAATATTACAATATAAGATATATGGGGAAAATCGCTGCAGCATCACAGCAAGGAACAAAATGGGATATCTGGATTCCCATCATGCCCCAATTGGTCACAATTGTAAACCTGTCATTTGACGCAAAACTACGAACTTGCACAAATTTTCATATGGGAATATATGACTTTATATATTGCCCCACACATGGATGGTATAACTTAAATTTAATATAGCTCCTCTTTTTCTAGACAGTTTTGGGATTATGAACGTACCTTACTTGGGAGAGCATGAAAATCAAATAACTTTTAATCATAAAATTAGCAAGACGCTTAGAAATCGTAAATGCTTTTGCCCTTCACCTTCAAAGATATTTTACTTCATACTGAAAACGTCTTCGTCATTTAAAAGCAAGTAAGATGAACAACGATGAAGTTTCCTGTTATGCCCCGGTATCTCAATATGCCCCGGTCTCTTCCTATAATTTATTGTATAACATCAGAATAAAAAATCGTACCAGAACTGGAAGATGCAATTGAAATGACCCATTTTTCATTCGGTGTTTGGTTTATTGAAATATGCAAAGGCTTCTAAAATAGCCCAACAATGGGTAGGCCTATTTTGAGAATAGAAACGATAGGTTATGCGAGGTTGAATAAACGACACACTCAGTTTGAAAATAGTCTGGAAATCACGACAACACCTTTCATGCATTAAAAAGGCAGGATAATAGTATATAATATTATTCTATCCAAACTCGTCTTGAATTGAGGTCATATCCGCCTTGTTTTTGGCACCAAAATTCACGCCGAAGAATGTTAAAAGAGATACGGCCAACTACTTCAATTGTATATTTCCCCTTCAAGATGCACTGGCTTCCTTTTCCGTATCGCATCTCATTTAGGATTGCATCTTTGATGTGGCGATGCTTATCAGGTTGAGCACCCATTATTCTGTGTGCGCTTTGCTTCGCTCGTCCCACTTGCATATTCCACCGTGCACTATTTTGCTGTCCAAGTGACTGAATGGTTCCTGTCACTCCATCCGTTCCTTCTTTAATTATGTTTGTTCCAACAACCTGGAATGGGCTTCCCTTGACTATGCGTCACCTCCCAAACTATTTTCAGTTGCACAACTGTTGCAGACTGCGTTTTTCGCTTTATCTTGGCCGGGGGCATCTCTGAGCAGGTGTCTCGAAAGGGCGCTACATAATTTCTGAATAATTGGTTGATTGATTGATACACGCTCACAGATGCTCCCAGTCTAACTCTTGCAGTGACATTGTTGATTGTATTGGCTACGAGGTGAATATTATAACACACGATGAGAATAAATGTGAATGAATAGCGCTTCTGATAAGATAATTATGTTAGCTATATACATGGGCGGAGACTTAGTGGAACAAGGGAGGACAGCCCCCTCAATGCATGTGATGGGGGACCGTCTAAGCATTTGCCCCCTACCCCCACAATCGGTAAGCGTTAGGACATGTAAGCTTCCACTTCATGAACCCACTGGTGATGTTACAACGTTAGAAGAATAGAATGACGAAAATTAATGACTAAAAAAGGTTATCTCGTGTCCTTCCTTCGGCCACTCGTTCGTCCCCCGTAAGTTGTGACCAAGTCTCCGCCCATGTATATATACATGTACATCATACATGGGCGAAGACTTGTTCTACAATGCAAATATATATATATATATATATATATATATATATACACACCGTGAGTAAAAAAAATAATCCAAATTGTTTTTCATATATCTCTAATGCCTGACAACATATCACGCTAAAAGTTTGCAAATATTTAGAGAATTGGACCAAGAACATGATTCCAAAATATCATGAGGTAAAGTTAAACGGATAAAAAGATATGAATATTTATTATTTATTCGGTGTATATTGCTGTAAGTTTGAGTCTGTGGTCGTGTCCATTATAAGGGCATGCCGAGTTCAAACTAGGCCTACATTGTATAGCCTACTGATAAATCTGCCGATAAAAAGTGTGGTATAAACGTCTAATGTTTGCGCGCTCTGCCACGAATTCATGACCTTTAATGCCTGACTTACTTTCGTCTACTGTTAGGTGCACAGAAGAGTCAGTTGGAAGGACCTGAAAACATTCTGAGCATTGTTGGCTCAACTGCTACATTGAAATGTTCATCTCCATCTAGAAACTGTAGCGAAATTGACTGGCACAAATTTGTGTGGGGTGCAGGTTCGATGACTATCTTCAAAGGATCAAGAACATTTTTGAACAATGTTGATAGAGATCGATGCAGTGTCGACAATTCATCTGGATGTGATTTGATTATTAAGAACATTAATCTCACAGACGCCGGACGATTCAGTTGTTTAGCTATCATTTCATCAAGTCAAGAGTCAAAAACTGCTGATCTTATTATATTGGGTATGTATATGTTGTCAACTTTTTTAAAGACTGAATGTGGACATACTGTAATTCTTATTCTTTAAAAATAGTTCCAATCTTTCTTGGGAGCCTAATTTCATGATGAACTTTCATGTGTGCATAACACTGCATATGGATGTATCGGTGTATGCGTGTTCCTGTATGGGTTCGGGTAAGTATCAGTACAGCTACATGGTCATAGGCCTATGCGCTATAAAACGACGCGCGGATATGCGCCATAAAACAGCCGCATTGAAATGCACGTTGTGTGAAAATTTAAATCGAAGACGCTCGAATCGAATGTCTAAAAGATTGCGCTTTTTCCAAAAAAGTACATACAAACGCGCTCGTATTCGCAAAATTTTCAAAGGCATCGTCGGTCAAGCCCTTTCCGAGATCCTTGATTAGGAACAGATTTTTTTACATTTTTACTTATGTAGATGTGGGTTTGTGATTCAATTGTTCATGCATGCTTGTTTGTGTAGGCCAACTAATTATGCACGTTGATTGTTCCACTGTATGATAAATAATAAGCTTAATGTTTTGTCTATAAATGTAATGCGTCTGAAATTGACAATGTGCATTGTTATAGTTGCTTAAAATTAATGTGAGATAATTATAGTTCATGGTATAATAGACCTATCATTTGTTCATTTATTACGGAGTTTCGTTTAGCGCCTTTTCAGGTAACTTCTCAGTCGCGCTCTTTGCCAAACCTTGACTGAAAAGGAAAGTCTAAGGTGACGACAAAGGCATCTAAATAAATCCAAGACACAACGTTTAAAGACAATGGGAGCCCGTTCCGTACCATGAGGCCAACAAAAGCGAAGGCATGGTGCCGTCTAGAAGAGCAAACTACTTTCAGAGAACTAGGGACCGAAGGCACAATGTCCCTGAACACACAGAGTAGAGAACAGAGCTCTCGCAAATGCAAAAGCAGCACCTAGGTGGCACTGACACTGCCATACAAAAGCAGAGACTCCCGTAAACATTACGTTCCGGAATATTGCGTCAGGGCATTTCATCCTGCATCCGAATTATCTAGACCTGGATGTGTCACGTGACCAGCCCACTCCCCAATAATCTATATAAACCCTTGAAGACAAAGAAAGCTCATTCGGGGTGGAAACCATGGTCCTACCCGAATCGTTGTGTGGGTGATGATCAGTTTAGTGATTTCAGTATGAGAGTCTTCTATTGTAGGTAGGCTATGTGCGCTATATAAGCCCAGCTTCTATGTTCTTATTATCTTATATTCATTTTATTATGTAAGTCTTATTTCCGTTATTCTTGTATTCTGATATTTATAATGCTTATTTCTGTCATCATCATCATCATCATCATCGTCCGTGGGTTCAACACCCGTTGGTGTCAATCGCAAGTTTCACTGTTTTTCTCCATATACTCTTCTCCTGTGCTATTAGGCTGAGTCCGTGTATATCCATGCCACACCAATCCCTTACATCGTCCAACCATTCTCTACTTGGTCTTCCTCTGATTCCCGTACCGTCGATCATTCCGAATATGGTCTGCTTTACTAGTCGGTTGTTGTTCATCCGGCAAACATGTCCGAAGAAATTTAGCTTCCTTTCCATTATTTGCTGTATGATGTTTCTGGTGTTTTTCACTCTCATGCGTACTTCCTTGTTCGTTATCTTCTGCTGCCATCTGATGCGGAGTGTCCTTCTGTAGCATCTCATCTCGAATGCTAATAGTTTGTCTTTGTCATGTTTGCGTAGCGTCCATGTTTCACATGCATATAACAGTACACTGAATATGCATGTTTTGATGATCTTTATCTTTGTCTGTATACTAATCTCTCGGCTCCTCCAGATACTTCCAAAGCCCGCCATTGCTCCTGCTGCTTTCGCTATTCTTCTTTTTTTTTATCTCCTTCCCACAGTCGTTGTCCCAAGTCAGCAGGCTTCCCAAATATACAAATTCCTCTACGTTCTATAGGCTCTCCCCGTCCACCTCCACCTCCTTCGTACTCTCCCTCCTCCCAAATGTCATTGTCTTTGTCTTGCTGATGTTGATTTTTAGACCTGCCGCTTTCCCTTCCTTTTGCAAGGTTTCCACATTTTCCTGTATGTTTTTAATGTCTTCTTCTATCAGATCTACGTCATCTGCGAATATCAGGTTGTTTACTCTGGTGCCATGAATTGCGATTCCTGTTCTCCTGCTTTTGATTTTTTCCATCACTCTTTCCAAGTATGTGATGAATTCTGTCGTTGAGATGGGATCTCCTTGCTTTGTGCCTATTGAGATGTTGAACCACTCACCAATCTCTCCGCTCACTCTGACCGCCGATTTCGCCTCTTCGCTTATTTCTGTAGTTTCATTAAATGTAGAAAACGTACATCTTATCACATTCACTCTAGTGCAGCTCAGCTTCCCCAGGCCTGTGTAGGCTAGGATCTTACTAGTGTTAATCCAATAAGGATTATACACTGTGCCCCATAAAAAAACACACCAAAAACTTTGTCATGAAACAGTCTAATGTTAAATAAGAAAAAGTAATGTTTCATTTAAGAAGATGTTCGAAGTGATGTCCCTTCGCTTGAACGCAGGCTCTCGGCCTTGACCGCCACTGTTCAGTAGCTTTGTCAATGACACTCTGCTTCAGCTGTGCCCACACAACGATGAGGCGCTCCTTCAACTCGTTGATGTCCCGTATTGCTGTCTGGTAGACGCGTTCCTGTATTAGACCCCAAATTCTGTAGTCAACGGGATTGAGGTCTGGTGAGTTTGCTGGCCAGAGTTCCGGTCCAATGAAGCTTGGTGTTTCACGTCGCAGCAACGCAATGGTGTCCTTTGCGCGATGTGCTGGGGCGCTGTCCTATAAGTTACTAATCTCTGTTTATATGTTTCCAAACACGCCTAGTCTGCGTCACTGCCTCCAACAGCAACCACTTCTGTGAGTAAGTAAAATGTAAAATATTTTGTGGCAAAAATTATTTGAGAAACAACGTACAAACTTTTATTACAATTGGCTTAGTTTTATAGAAGATTTTTCAAACATTTTTTTGTGTTTTTTTATGGGGCACAGTGTAGATCTACATTCCAGCGCGCTAACCAACACGCTATCTAACTATTAACCAAGAATTCGTAAAAACAAGCATCGAAGTCATTTGTAAGACATTCTGTAGGTTTTCAAACCCAGTTGAAAACGTTTGCCTCGGTAATATAGGCTACAACACGTCAAACTGATCATTCAGTATGCTGCACTTATGTATAAAGTTATCAAAAAAAAAATTGAAAGCTGGCTGTTGGGATTCATGATCTCAATAGTTTACAAGAATGTTCTGGTATTTTAATCGTTTCGTTATTATGATATTTGATTGCAGAGACTCAACCTAAATGTACGTTAAATGTGTCTCTGCATGACACAGTCGAAGGGGATGGAGTGCAATTGAAATGTGAAGTGACATACAATGGAACAAACATAGGAGCATCGATGGTCTGGAAAGGAGTGACAGATGCTCCGGCTGCTGTGAAAAATGGGAAGACTATCAGTCGATCTTACTCTGTTGTGGTTTCTGCACGTGAGGTTCCATCGTTCACTTGTGAAGCTTCGTTTGCATTTGCAACTGTTTACGAAGGAGTGCCATGGGTAGGTTTGGCTACAAACAGCGTTCCAAATGTCAAATGTTCAACATCTGCGATCAGAGTAATCTGTAAGTGGACTATTTCATATCATATTGTTAAAATCTAGTGAGAAGTTGCCAAATTCAAGTTATCCAACACAGCACTACGTCTTTGGAATGATCTGCCTCCTGAATTCCGATCTTTTCAGTTCCTCCACCATCATTACTGATCACACACCACCACCTTCCACAGGCTCCTCTATCCATCACACCTCGGACTTTTTCATTCGAAACTGAAGTCATACCTTTTCAAGAACTCTTGCCCTGTCTCATCTGATCCTCCACCTTCCAATTCCCGACCCAGACGACACCCGCCTTAGTAGCAGTTCGGCCCCTCTGATCCAATGATTATTCAACTCGGACCACCATGAACTACAGTACTCTTACGAATAACCCCTTTGACTTAACTCAGCACTCATGAATAAGCCGGTGCCCGCGCTTGGCTTTCGAGTGCCGCTTTAGAAGTTTGAAGATTACGAATACGATTACGAAGTTTAATTTACCGTTTTTCAGCAGATGTTTAAATATTTTTGAAGAACTTATTGATTTTGATCACCGAATAAGAGTGAGCTGATGATTGCGCTCATTGTTTTCCCGGCTCACAAGATTAATTTTGTCGGCAGATTTTTCCTTTTGAATTATCAGTATCCTACAGAGTAGGCCTATAATACTATAGGCCGATACACTTTGTGCTATATTTGAAAAAGAGCTAGATTAAAACCAAGGTTTCTGCTAGACACAACATCGACTTCGTTTTGACAGTAGAGTTGCAAATTTGCATTTGACGTAGCTTAATAATGTTATTAATGAGGTGACATCAGTGAAGTGACATTTTGCTAGCTATGTTCACTGTTACAGGTTACACCGTAGTAAAATACGAGAAAGTTTCGTTGTCCTCATTTATCTGGCAATTGTAGCATGAAACATTGCTGTAACTTATCCCATTACTATCTAGAGCGGGGTTCCTATGCAAACTCTGTATGATGTCTGAGATCTTCATGTTTAGCCTGTGCATGACATGCTTAGACTGTGCATCTAGTCTCAAGGATCATTGCGGGCAATTCACTGCGTCTCAGTCTGTGCCATTCATGGTCATAGATTTCTCCGCTCTGATGAGTTTATCAGCAACCCGGAGCCTAATTTCACGGTCTAACATAGAAGTGCTCCTGTGGTTGGCCCATCTGTCCAGGCTATTATAGGCTAGGTTAGGCCTGCATAGCAGACTTTCTCTGCCACTGTTTGACGTGACTTCCAGATCAACCTTTGTTGGTTCGAGCGTTCAAATTAGGAGGATCTTGTTAAATATCAGAGCTGTCAGCTGTTGAAGTAGCGCTTTATAACTTTTACGATTCTTGTCCACAAATTTGTTTTAGATTCAGTCAGAGATGTTACTTTGTCACCATCGCTTTCTAATTATCCTCTTGGAACCATCGTTACTTGCATGGCAAAAGGACATCCATCATCAACTTTCAAATGGCAGGAAAAGGAAACCGATGGACTTTGGATGAATATTCCGAATCAGTATTGCAGTATATTTACTGTGACCGATGTTTCTTCCAAACGATACAGATGTGTCGCAATGAATGTTGTGAGGAGCAAGAGCTACAATGCAACTTCTAGTGAGATCCAGTTTAGCAAAGCAGGTATAGCTACTCCCTTGCGTTCTCCAACTTATTCACCACTTGTTATTCACCAGTTATTCGCCATAATGCAAATAATATGTTTTACCATGACCTTTTTCTCTTCAATAATTTTATATCAGCACACACAGTGGCCTATTAGAACAATGTTCCACCACTGTAATCATACAATGTTCCAGTTGACACGTGTGCTCTCGGTGAGACGACAGACTAACTCCCTCAGAGGATTTTTCTTTGGCACGCCAGGACTTGAGTGTGAAGCTTGGGTTTGGGTGGCTATTCTTTAGAGCATTAGACTGTACATCATTCTCATATGCTTAGTAGGCTACTTGTGAATATCAATGTAAAGTAATATAATCAAGTGAAGTATGATCTCAGCTCAACACAAAACCTGAGTAATCGAGTTGATACTCCGCTGCTGAACACAACGGTTGGCCACTTTCATTGCAAGGCCATAGTCTACTAAGACTAGAATATTGGTAAATACAATACATTCAATATATTCATATGACTTCTACAGTATAACACCGTTATGAATAATGCTGCATGGTCTGCACTGCGCTGCCCTATCGTTATCGTAATCGCATCCGAAAGCGGACATTCATAAAGCTCTCACAAAGGCTAAGTGCAAAGTTACAGCTTATTCACGGGTGCTGATTCGTAGCATACTTTGTTGTCCATTAACTCTGGATCCTAATTAGATTGTCTGTAAGACAAGGGCCAGGTTCCAGAACTGTCACTTGAGGTAGAAAATCTTGGAAGGCAGAGGGTTTGATGGATTAGGATAGGACTTCTTAACATGGGCGGAGTTTGTCAGGGGTTAGGGGCTAAGCTCATCCAGGAAGGCCCAGATTCAACTTTGTACCATGCAAATGGTATCCTTTTTCGGGGTTAGCCCTTTAATAAGGCCCAGACTCGGGGTTAGCCCTCAAGAACGAAAATCAAACTCCACCCAAGCTTCTTAAAGAGGTTTTCTTCAGCTTGGAATTGAATGCCTGTCGATCCGGTGTCGGGTGATAAATAGAGGGTCATGGGGTATAGGTGACTGGTATCTTTACCATATTTTCATCACGTTTGCATTTCATATTGCCAATCCCTCTTATGCTTACAAATAATATTATCAATCACTAGTAAGAAGGTTTGAACATAATAATTATTGTGTTCACAATTTGACATCAAGCTACAAATTCTTTGTGTTTTCTGTGATCCAAAGACACTACAACGATCAGGACTGCAGAAGATCTGCTTGGATTTAACACTATAATTGGCATTGGCATCGGAATTGGTGTTGGAATCGGATTTATTGTTGCCATCTTATTGGCGTGCATTATGTATACCTTTACAATGTTGGTCAAACACAAATACCTGGAGCTTCATCCAAATCCAGCTGTCGGTAAGAGACCTACAGTATATCAAACACAGGCGTACTTTCTACAAGATCATAAAGAGAGATACGCCTGTAAAGTCGCAGTCTATCTCATATAATTCGATGACATTCGGAATCAATACCTGCTAAAAAAAATATGTCGTTGTGGTTATTGTTTGCCATTATTACGACTAATGTTCTGCGCATCATTTTAATAATAATAATAATCTTGAGTTAATTTCAAACTGAAACAATCCAGAATGCCTAAAACTCATTATTTGATCGTATGATAACAAGCTAACCCTCGGCAGCCATGCACGACGCCCATAAAGTCCCACTGTTCAGTTTATTAACTGCATCTGCCGATTGGAAGGTTGAGATGTCCTTTGGAGGGTAAAGAAGGGAAAAAGGATTAGTGCGCTCTTTGCGCCAGTGTGTCACCTTTACACTAATCTCCCTCTGCCAATTTGTTTTATTCATTTGAAAAATCTCACACTAACATAAATTATATAGTCTTATTTTAATAACAGTAATAAAACAACACTTTTTATATGTTTTTATGTATAGCCTAGCGTATTATTTCGTAGCACTTTTGCCACTGTTGTCGAGGACGTGGCCTGAATTTCAATACAAATAGGCCTACATGTACATGTAGGTAATGCAGCAATGGAATTTTTCTTTTCTAGATGGCGTTGCACAGCATCAGGATCATGAAATGAGTCCTTCGTCTGGTCAACACTCAGCTGTGGATCGGTACACTTCTAAGACAGGAGCTAAACCAGTAAGACATTAGTTGGTTCTTGCAGATTATATAAGAAGAAGACACTGTTTTACTGCAGGTCTATATCATCCTTTCCCTAGCGCAACTATCGTTTTGATCCACCAGTGCCGTTTAAAAACTGCCACAGCTATCGGGATCCGTAGTTTCTACACAAATCATTTTTAGCCCATTTGATTTCCCCTGGGCTCCTAGACTGAAGGAGCCCCTCGATAGTTCAAGGTCTACACTATCGAAATACGTGATAATACAGCACACTCCGCCCCTATCCAACGCATAAACAATGCATACACCAACCACACACTTTTATTTCGAAGATCAAACGTTTTAGAGAGAGAATTAGCCACACACGTCGCTTGTATGCAAAACACATTTTGCACTTCAGACGAACATACCGACTGCGTTGCAAGCTTCTTTTGTTCTTCAATACTCAGTTTGCCTCTGGGTAGCCTATATCTGTAGGAATATACGACTTAATTTGATTTTTAATTTAATTTACGCAAATCAAGGCGGATCTAAAAGCTCGTTATTATAGGTTGGAGAACAGGAGTCAACGTATGCAGGCCTGGGAGAAGATCGAGATGCCAACGAATATGCATCGCTCGAACAAGGACAAAAGGCAAAGCCAAACAAAAAGTCAAGGCCTTAGTCTGTGTTGTAACACAAGCGATACTTAGGCTTTACACTTTTACAGTGTACAAAGGAATATGAACAGCATAACTCCAATTGTTTATTAAACCTAATAGGGCCTACCTAAACGAGGGTATTTCTACTCGAATTTCTGTCTGCAACTTGACGTAAATCTTGCCTCATATTGTGAGCGCAGGACTTTTCAACGATAGTCTACATACTAAGCTAATAAGTTGTTTCGAACATCTTTTCTAAAATCGGCAATAATCAAGTGTGTACTATGGATATTCTACTCCGGATTAATTTGTATTTTGCTAAACTTGTACCTACAGAATTATTGAGCTGTTTTATAGGATTGCTGATCTGTTTTATAGGATTGCTGATCTGTTTTATAGGATTGCTGATCTGTTTTATAGGATTGCTGATCTGTTTTATAGGATTGCTGATCTGTTTTATAGGATTGCTGATCTGTTTTATAGGATTGCTGATCTTTTTTATAGGATTGCTTATCTGTTTTATAGGATTGCTGATTTGTTTTATAGGATTGCTGATCTGTTTTATAGGATTGCTTATCTGTTTTATAGGATTGTTTATCTGTTTTATAGGATTGCTTATCTGTTTTATAGGATTGCTGATCTGTTTTATAGGATTGCTTATCTGTTTTATAGGATTGCTGATCTGTTTTATAGGATTGCTGATCTGTTTTATAGGATTGCTGATCTGTTTTATAGGATTGCTGATCTGTTTTATAGGATTGCTGATCTGTTTTATAGGATTGCTGATCTGTTTTATAGGATTGCTGATCTGTTTTATAGGATTGCTGATCTGTTTTATAGGATTGCTGATCTGTTTTATAGGATTGCTGATCTGTTTTATAGGATTGCATCTTACATGTTGGGGCATTCACTCCGATATGAAGGGGCGACTCCTATAGTTGCACGGGCTTAGCTTCCAGGCAACGCCGAATTTCCCGATTGTAGGTCCGTCCTTCTAGTATGCTCCCTCCTTAGAAGCTGCAACTATTACACCAGACCAATCAACCTTTCTTTACAAAATCTCCCAAGTCTTTCTCTTTTGCCATGACTAGGCTGAGAGCGCTCTGATTAGATTTCTTTAAAGGGCGCTATGTAGCCTACATGTAAGTCTATAGAATGACATGAATGAATTATCGGTCGCCGTTCTATTAATGATACAAATTTGTTTCTGTTGCGTGATAATTATTAATGATGATTAGTAGGCTAACTAGCACAGTTATAAAAAGTTTCTTCCGCTTTATTTTTTTAGGTAACCTAGGTAATCTTCTTGTATTCCTCTATAGGCTATGTATGGGATGAAGTTGAATAGCAAGCGTCTCAAAAACCTCTGTAGGGTAACTAAGATGCTTCTCGTGGAGTCGTGGTAGCCTACCTCTCTTGGTAACGAAGTATGGGGTGGCCGATCGAGTCCTCCTCGAGATATACGAGTAACAATAGGAGATGATTCTGAAGGACGGATGGCTGGAACTCGGTGTCTCAAGATATATATGGTTTCTCGATAAGAACACATAGAGGAAGGACTTGGCAAATCATCTCTCTCTATAATTCACCTGGATACCACGGATAATCGATTCTAGCAGAGGAGAGAGCGGAGTCCTCTCGGACATAACCAGAGAACCTCTGCAAAATCAAAAGGTAGAACTGTAGAAGATCAGCAAAGCAAAATCCAAATAGGCCTAGAAACATGGAATGCGTGAACGCTGTTCCGAGCTTGACAGTTTGCAAACGTCATAGGATAATAATGGAAAAAGCAAACTTCAATGTGCTGTGATTGGCGGAAAAACAATTAAATGAAGAGGAACACATCATTAATTTTAACAAATTATATAAATGTCTGAAATGAATGAATGAATTTTGTTAGGAAATCTGAATCATTCACATAGCAAAAGAAAAATACCCTAAAGGATTGGTCCATAATAATAAAGAGTGACAGATTATAGAAACACTCGTGGAGATCAAAATGGGACAGGGCAGTGGATATTATAGTGATAACACAGGCATGTACGCAAATAACGACGCACGAAAATGTTGTGGGCAATATGTACGAGAGATCGGAGGAAATGTTGGGTACAATCAAGTGACCCGTTTGTGTAGTGGCATTGTGAATTGGCAGTGTTTTGTGACGGAAGATAACTGATGATAGCGAACGCCTGATTTCAGCATGGGAAGATAAAAGGGTATAGGACAGTTTCAAAGACACAAAATCAATGCCGAGTGCAAACGCAGTTGAAGATCACGACGTGGCCAACATAAAGGTCCCGGAAAACCCCTGAAAGATTACGTCTCACGGTTTGAACACTAGCGAAATTGGCTGACCTAGAATCCTATTCTTAATAGGCGGAGTAGTCTAGAAGTACTGGACTAAAATATAGGCCTACATGTAGGTGCCTACTAACAAATTTAGCATTCTTTCGTAGCCTACTATCAGCCTTGTAGGCTTGTAGAAATGTTCTCTGCTATCCATTTTGTTTCAAACTAACGATGCGAGAAGTTGCCTAATACTAACATTCCCTGCACATGGGTCACACATAGGACCCGATTCCTATGCTGTTAAGTTTACGGACTAAATGCAGCTGAAGCAATTGCACTGGATGTAGTGTGGCGCATAGGGGACAATTATATCGCTTTAAAACTCAGATCTCACAGTGCAGACCTAATTTTTGCCACAGAGTTGCCTGAACATTATAGTGATCAAGATATTCTGCGCCTAAGATTTCAGATCTATTCACGCTTCGAATAAATAGATGATTCGGATAATAATTGTACTATTCGTTGAAATCATGCTTCGATTTTGTGTCTCACGACTAGCTTAGGCCTACAATATTATTATGCAGTTCAAAAATGAACTCTCTGTATCTATGTCTCTGCTTGACTCTGTCTCTGTCCGTCTCCATCGTTTGTTCCGTCTCTGCCTCTGCCTCTTTGTCCGTCCGCCTGTCTCTCTCTATTTCTCTCCATCCGTATCTCTATATCTCTCTCTGTCTCTTCCGGTGTCTGTCCACAATTATAGGCCTACTTCTTGAACTTCCCACTACCATGGAAGCCGAACTCCCCAACCAGTCCTCGTGGTTGAAACCGACACTCAGGGTACTGTAACAGGATTTGACTACTATTGGCATCATGAAATTGTAGGCCTACATAGCAGTCACACGATATCATACGGTCACTTTAATCGACTGCCTAGGCTACAGCAACTGTAGTTATAATTCTACAATTCCGCCTCAAACACGGAAGCAGACTTGAGTTTTTAGAACCCATTATTTAGGCCTATAACGTACTAAATGTGTAATTGTGCGCACATAATATTATATTGCCAAAACTAATCAACCACCCGGCAAGCAGATAGGAAGTATAATAACAACAGTAAGCTTAGTAGCTGTTATTTAAATCAGCGGCAACCGGATTCAGAGCAGTGTGCCGTAGATCTAGGCGGATTTGGCCTGAAACAAGATAGTGTAGCCTAACTCGTTACAAACAGCTGGCGTTGAAAAAATAATCAGAATCTGTGGAAATCTATTGGTTTTAGTTTGAACACAATCATTAAACTGAAGACCGTCTAACCGACTATTATAATTAGAGTCAACTGAAAAGGATTGTAGATAGGTGTTGTTTAGAGGCATTGTGTGTTGGCAACTTTTTGACAGCAGATGTTAATCGTAGACCTATGTTATTGGCCTCTAAGCAGAGTATTATAATATTGTCAGAAGATGGAACTTCTCGTTATCGCCACCATCCTGACTCTGGCAGGCAAGTACATTATCATAATTCATTCAATTATTCGTTTTCTTACGGTACAGTTTAGCCTATTTAACATGCTGAAATAATGTTTAATTTTTTTTACGAAGCGCGGTGTACAAAATGTCTCAAAGATACAGAGGGTCTACACAAAAAAGACCGAGGCCCATTCTTATAAGGGTCATTTAATAGCGAAATATTGCAGATGATTTTTCATTGCATGACTAAGATCCTGGATGTAATAAATAGTGAATGTATGGGCATTTGCAATACTATACTATTTTGGGATTTGTAAAGCGCCTCACAAAGAACAACCTAATCAGAGGCGCTCCCAGTGCGATGATCCCATTGGAAAAAGAAAAGTTTTAGCCCCCTTGAAGATGGCTACTCAGAGACACTCCCGACTACAGCGCGTAGACCCTATACACTGAATTGGAGTTTCACGCCGAATCGCATGAGCAATTGCAAGTGAAGGACTTGCTCGAGCTCCTTACCAGGCGGTTTAAGGTGGATTCGAACCAGCAAACCCTCCGGCTGCAAGGTAGCAAACATACCCACTACACTCCGCGCTCCACTGGTAATCATAAAACTTTCTTAGTTCCACGTCGTGCCTGATTCCACAAAATTAATCTGTTTGCACTTACTTTTAGGTGCACAGGAAAGTGAATTGGAAGGACCTGCGAACACATTGAGCATTGTTGGTTCAACTGTCACTTTGAAATGCTCATCTCCGTCTAAAAGCTGTAGTGGAATTGACTGGCAAAAATTTGTCCGTGGTGCAGCTCCAATGACTGTTTTCAAAGGACCAAGAACAATACTGAACACCAATGGCATTGATAGAGATCGATACAGTGTCGACAATTCATCCGGATGTGATTTGGTTATTAGAAACGTTACACTGATAGACGCCGGACGATTCATTTGTTCAACTATCATTTCATATAATACAAAAACTGCTCATCTTATTATATTAGGTAAGAAATTTGGTTTTGCAGCAGTTTTCTGCGGAAGTGATTCTTATTTTTTCAAACAGTTCCAATCTTTCTTGGGAGCCTACGTGACTTTATAAACTGTCATGATTGTGTGCATATGGATGTATCGGTGTATTCGTGTTCCTGTATGGTTGCGGGTATGTATCTGTATGATGATGAATTGATGATGGTGATGGATTGCGCCAACCGGAGATGAGATGAGTGAGGTGGTTTCCCGTTGCCTTCCCCACAGACAATGATTGGTAAACAACTTGTGCCCGTGATATCCAAATCTCTGAATGTCTACTCCCACCCAGGGGTTTGAACCGCAGTCAGTTGCAACCAACAGACGTATGCCCGGTATGCCGCTCTTGCCTACCGGTGTAGCTAACTAGGCTCTCTCTGTATATATACAATATATAATATATATACAAGTATATATATATATCGTGTGTGTGTGTGCGCGCGCGCGTGTGTGTGTATTTTCACGTAGGCCTACAGTAGACTTATGTTTGCATGTTGCTTGATCCACTGTACATCGTGAGGCATAAAAAAGGAAGCCCCAAGAAAAGTCGTTAATATTTTAACAATTTTCGCACAATGTCAATGAAATTCAGGGAAATGATAGCTAAGTAGCAAGCAATGTCAAAAAATTAAAGTTTTTACAATTTGCTGTCCGCCTTTAGCTTCTAGGCATGCGCGAAGTCGCTTGTGCCATTCACGCACCGCCGAGTCAATAATTCGCTGGTCAAGATCGTTCCAAGTTTGCATGATTCGCAGCGCTTACGAAGATCTTCAGCATCACGAACTTTTGTTTTGTACACTACCGGTATCTCATGCATGCATTCCCCCGTATTTTATAATCGACGGGATTCAGGTCTGTGCTGTTAGGGGGCCGTAATGTAGGAATTATGAAGTCAGAAGTTTCATTCGTCAGAAATGCAACTGTTTCTCGAACTCTGTGCCCTGGAAACTATATTGCAGGAAAATGTAAAATTCAGAGAGTTCTCGAATTTCAGGTAGGCCTTACATGAATAAACCGTCTATGTGTGCCATTGAGTTTTACCCCTGGTTTAACAAAGAGAATTGACGTGCGCCCCAGAGAAGAAACACCGACTGACACCATCGGAGATTTGCTAAACGTCGGACGTGTGCGTAAAAGGCGATCGGCTGCAATAGGCTATCTCTCTTTCGAGTTCCAACTGCTACATTTTGAGTAAGCTTATTGCTACGAGAAGCATCTGTGAAAAATTTCTCGTTCCGTGAACCAGATGAAATGCACTAGGCAGGCTGGGTAGCGACGCAAAAAAAGGTGACTGCAAGCTTGGAACGATCTTCACCAGCGAATTATTGACTCGGCGGTGCGTGAATGGCACAAGCGACTTCGCGCATGCGCAGAAGCTAAAGGCTGACAGTAAATTGTAAAAACTTTAATTTTTTGACATTACTTGCTACTTAGCTATAATTTTCCTGAATTTCATTGACATTGTGCGAAAATTGTTAAATAATAACGATTTTCTAGGGGCTTTCTTTTTATGCCTCACGGTGTATAAAGTAAATGATTCATGATGTTTTGTAAACAATATTATGCTAATGCGTCTGAAATTGACATTGTGCATTGTTAGAGTAGCTTATAAAAATTATTTGAGATATAATGTTTCATGCTGCATCACTTATTCATTTATTCATTATAAATTCATTTATTACGGAGTTTCGTTCAGCGCCTTTTTAGGTAACTGCTCAGGAGCGCTCCTGTTCAAACCCAGCTGAAAGGACGGTTTAAGGCTACGACAAAACACATCTAAATAAATCCAAGACGCAAATTTTAAAGACAATTGGAGCTCATTCCGTACCATAGGGCCAACAACAGAGAAGGCACGGTGCTGTCTAAGAGCAGTTCGCGATCGGGAACGAGGACTTCACCCTGTGTGAAAGGGCGGAATGGAAAACGTCCCTGAACATCCAGAGCAGAGAAACAAAGCTCTCATAAATGCTAGAGCCGCACCGGGTGGCACCGACACACAAAACCAGAGACCTCCGTAAACATTAAGGTCCGGGACATTGAGTAAAGGCAGGTTATCCAGCATATAATCAGCGACGAGACCGAATGCTGGGGTACGATTAGTAAAGTTTGATGTGCGCAGGACCTGCAGTCACCCGCTCCATGCAACCGCACCACTCAATCTGGGGACCTGTGTAGATAGTGTGGCATTAATCCAGACGGGTGACACACAAAGGAATGGAAAGAGCAGTGTTAGTATCAGAGGTAAGTGAGCGTACAGGCTGAGCTTCTTGTTTTTTGATCGCGGACTTCCACAAGACAACGCCAAGTTTTACGGGCGCTGGCTCTGCCACCTGGAGTGGGCTTCCAATGGCATTTCGCCAGTTACTGTCCATGGGCCTCTTCGCCATGTACTATTATAGCCTGAAGTGTGTCCTATTTAGCCGAGCTTGGGCTTGGAGTGCTACTGAGTAGATAGTCTTGAGGGAAAGCTATGTAGGCTAAGTGCTCCCAATAAGTAAACTAGGCTATAGGAGTGCTTAAATTGGTCATTTAAAGTGCAACAAGTAAAAAATTGTTAACTTGATTAGTTGTCACGCACATTCATCAGCCTTCATGATTTTCTGAATATGCATTATCGAGAAAAACCCATTGTAGTCCATTAAGCTGATTCTGAAGGAAGGAAGTGCTAGTGACATCATGTTCTTAGCCTCGGTGTAAGACCTTGTTGCCAGGCCTCACTCGTGCGTTCTCAGCTTTTCACAGACCCACTGTTAGAGTACTCCTAAGAGCTGTGTTGGTTGGTAGGTGCAGTTGAAAAAGCGACTTTCCTGCCCTGGAAAAATTTGAACCCCAACCTATCGAACGACATTCCAGCGCATTGACCAACACATTGTCTATCAAGGCCGTAGCCAAGATTTGATTGGGGGGGGGGTGTTTCTCCGGGGGAGAAATTCAAACGAACTTTTTTAGTCGCCGAAAACGGCTTTCTTACCATTTATCGCCTAATTTCATGCTTTTTTAATTATGTGCTAATGAATGCATTCTTTTATTTTATACATTTTTCATTTCGGGTATGTTTTCATGGTTTTATTTCATGTTTTTACATCATTTGCTAGTAAATGCGTTATATTAGTTTTTACATTTTCCATTTCGGGAGGTGTTCAAACACCCAAAACACCCCCTAGCTACGGCCTTGTTGTCTATTAACCCTCAGGCTACAACGCTATTTTTGTAACACTGACTACCAAGGGGGGGGGGGGTGGTTACCACCCCCCCTGGATTTTGGGTTTGGTTTGAGATATCATAACTTGTAATACACCTATGGATTCAGCATTCATTTCTGCACAAAATGGTATAATTAGGTTTAAAATATATGAAAGCACCCCGAAATTATGAATTTTTTACCGTAGGCACCCGTCGATTCCACAAAATGTATACTTTCGCATAAGCAAAATATTAGATTCTGTGTGTTTTAACATAATTTATTTAATTAAAAATAGTTTACATATAATAAAGTCCAATATTCAACTATAAAAACTAGTAATAAGTTAGTTTTAGTTACAATCAAAAGAGAAAAAACATGTAAAACATGCTGAAAAACGTTTACGCAGACTTATCGGTTTGCGTTGTAAAAAAACTTAACATTTTCACACATTTAAATTTATTTTGAGCACTTCCGGTCATCAAATGTCAAATTAATTGGTATCAAAATATAGCCCTAAATGCACTCTATAGAATGACATAATTTATTTCTCTTAAAAAATAAATTATGAATAATTTTTAATAGGAAAAACATGAAAATTTTATGAAAATAAAACACCTTTATTTATATTTTAATTTATTTTGAGCACTTGCGGTTGTCAAAAGACAACTCCGTGACCACCAAAATGTAGCCCCACATTCCCTCTACAGAATGGTGTAATTGGTGTCTCTTCATGTCAAAGGACGGATAAGATACAGCCGATAATCTAAGGAGGGGGTGGTATCCACCCCCCCCTGGTGCCTCGGGTATATCGGGTATAACTTTTGAATGGTATGGTATATCATCACACATTTTAGCTCAAAATGTGTGCAAATGAATCCTCTACAGCTATCTAAAACGTCAAAATTTTATTCCTAACGAAAAAAGTTTGATTTGGAAAAAACCTAAGGGGGGGGGTGGATACCACCCCCCCTGGTAGCCCGAGGGTTAACAAAGAATTGGTATAATCAAGCATATAAGTCATTTGTAAGAACCTATAATTATCCTACGTTTAAATTCCAGTTGAGTACGCTTGACTCTGCAATGATCTTCAGTCTCTTATAGGCCTACTTATAAAAATGTTATCATTTAATGATGAAATAAATGTTTTTCTAAAACCTGGCTGTTGGGATTCATGATTGCGATTGGTTTACATTAAAGTTCTGCTACTTTAATTATTTCATAAATAATTATGATGTGTGATTGCAGAAACTCAGCCCAAATGTACGTTAAATGTGTCTTTGCATAACACGTTCGAAGGAGATGGAGTGCAGCTTAAATGTGAAGCAACATAAAATGGAACAGATATGGTAAAGATGATCTGGAAGGGAGTGACAGATGCTCCGGCTGCTGTGTACAATGGAAACACAATCAGTCGATCTTACTCTGGTGTGGCTTCTGCACCTGAGGTTTCATCATTCACTTGTGAAGTTTCATTTTCATATGAAACTGTTGACAATGGAAAAATGATTGAAGGTTTGGCTACAAACAGAATACCAAGTGCCACTTGTGCAACATCTGCCATCAATATCATCTGTTAGTATTTCATTTCATAATGTTAATATCTAGTGAGAAATTTAGTTTATCGCTATTTTCAGCAGATTTTAGTACAAATATTTCTGAAGAACTTATTTTATCACTGAATCAGAGTGAACTGATCATTGGGCTTAATGATTACCCAGCTCACAAGCATTTTTTCAGCATGTCTCCTTTCTTCTGATTATAAGTAGCCTACTCTGACAGGCTGTTGTAGACCCACAGAAGCATTTTGTGTTATGTTTAAAAACCTACATGTATATTAAAAATAATGTTACTCATTGACCCAACCTCAATTTCTCTCTTTGCAGTAGAGCAATAATTTTTCATTTGATAATGAGGTGACAGCAGTGAAGTGAAAATTTGCAAGCGATGCTTTACAGGTTTTACCGTGAACAATGAACATACATTGTAATGGTTTTTTATAGTGGATGAAAACATAAGAAAAATATATCAGCATATCTTTTCCCACATCATTCCCACGTGAAATTCATATGTGCAACGTATCACCCTACTATTTACAATAATTTTACAATGCAAAATCGGTTTGCTGTTTGAGAGCTTCATGCTTAGAATATGCATGACTGTTCGTAACATCTGATCTCAAGGAGTGCTGTATTCATGGTCAATTGGTCATACATGTATATTTCTCCGCTCTCATGCACCAAGTGACTTCGATTAATTATCCACCAACTCGTAATTTTACGGTTTAATATTGAAGTAGGCTCTACTGCTGTTGTGGGCCTATCTTTTCTGGATAGGTTACATAGCGCGCCACATCAATATCTTCAGACCTTCTCTGCTTCTGTTCCACGTGACTTGCAGATCAATCTTTGTTGTTTCGAGTGTTTACATCAGGAGGATCATGATGAGTATCAATTTGAGTGGCGCTATATAAAGTTTGATTCAGGTCTACAAATTTGTTTAAGATTCAGTCCGAGATATTTCCTTGTCACCATCGTTTCCTAATTATCCTCTTGGAACCATCGTTACTTGCATGGCAATGGGACATCCATCACCAACTTTTCAATGGCAGGAAATGGAAACCGATGGACTTTGGATGGATATTCATAATGTGTGTGGCAGTATATTTGCTATGACTAGTGTTTCTTCAAAGCGGTACAGATGTGTTGCAAAGAATGTTGTAAGAGGCAGAAGCTACAATGCAACATCTCATGAGATCCAAGTTAACAACACAGGTATAATTCTCTTGTTTTCTCATACCGATACATAGGCCTATTCACCAGTTTTGAATGTTGAACGAATGTAGAGCGTTTGAATTTTTGCCTTAATTGTCTCGTTCTTTAAGCTTAACCCACACAGAGATCTACTGGAACAATGTAGCCTAACACCAATGTAGTCAAAATAATAATGTTCCAATTTGTGCGTGGTCTCGAAGAGACAACAGTCTCTCTGCCACAAGCGGATTGGTCTTGTGCAGGCTGTCAGATTTGGGATTTGTGCGCCATTCGTTTGAGCCTCATACAATACATCTTACGCATGTGATTTAGAACGCGTGAATTTCAATGTAATGTTGCATAAAAGTGATCATGCAATCTCAGTGCTACACAAAACTGTGTATCAGCCAGTATTCAACCAACATTTATCGAATTCACAAGTGCAGAAATTTGTCACTTACATTAATTCTGAAATTTATTTAGCGCACCTTCAGAAAACTACTCAGAAGCGCTCGAGACTTATAGGCCCCTATTACAATGTCAGAGTTTACGGAGCTTAGAAATTTGTAAATGCAGTGCTACCCAACATGATGACTTCAATTAATGTGGCTATCATAAGGCACAAGACACAGAAACTAAAAGCCAAATTATGAAAAGTGAGCAAGATGAGCAGCTGGATGTAATCGGTGTGGTATGCGGCAAAATGCTGCAATATTCCTACCCCGCGGTCCACCATTTTATCTGTAATCTATTCTTGCCCACGAAAACTAAACTGTTCTTAGCCCATTTTAACCAATGATTTTAGGCTTCATTATCAATAGGCAATACAGCAATAGGCCTACATCATAACAGAATATGACACATTATGACAATATTCGCAATCGTATAGTTTCCGGTTTTAAAGCGTTAGGCCCTGCTCTAAAGTTGAGCGATGCGTAATAACGCATTTGCGAACGTTGAGTTCTTCTTGTCAGAGATTGATATCCACTAGAGACGACCCCAAGACGAGTAGCCTATCGTTAAAGACAAGAAAGAATGTTTGAAAGATAGAGAGGATCGGATGAACAATGGTAGGAATTCGTGAGTCTGAGGCGGATGCAGGCTCTTTGCCATTTTTCGTTCGCATGTTACTTACTTATTAAAATATCTTGGGAAACTGCAAAACACGTAGGCCTTATAATGCTCTTTCTGGTTTAGAATTCAAAGATAACTTATCTTCGACTGGGGAAACTGCTTCAACGTATTACATCGGAATTGGCTTTGGAATTGGAATTCTCGTCTCCATAATATTAGCGATCGTTGCCAACGCCATCTTAGTCAGACTTGGATACTTGGAGTTTCATACAAGGCCAGCTAATAAGTCACTAGGTAAGATATTTACAGGGTATTAACACAGTGATAATAAAAGAGTTAGGGATAATAAATGAGCTGTCCATTTTATACAGCATTCTTCAACTGCCAACAGTTTAAAGATCTGGTAAATATAGTAGGCCTACTGCTCTATATTAATATAATTAGACCAACGTGCTGGATACATTAATTATGACTTATATTTTTAATATATCTAAAGTGTTTCATTGTTTCATAAACAATAGTAATTAAACAGTATACATTAACACAGAAGCAGAAGCATACGGTATACATATTATCTCAACAGAGACTCATAGCATGACGCAATAGGAGAACACAGCGGGTGACAAAATGTGGGTCTTTGCAGCCATACTTAATAGTTTTTGCAGTCATATAGTTTTCTGTTTGCTAGATGACATTACTCAGCATCAGGTTCATGCGATGAGTCCTTCTTCTCATCAACTATCTGTTATGAATCGGTCGATTCCTAGGACAGGAGCTCCATTGGTAAGATCTTAGTTGAATTATTGCTGAATAGAATCGCACAATGCTGTTCCTAACTCGATTTTTTGCCCTCTGATTATGATGATGATGTTGTTGTTGATGATGCTGATGCTGATGCTGATGATGACGAGATGGTGGTGGTGGTGGTGGTGGTGGTGGTAGCAATAATAATGAGATATAATAACTATAGCTACAACAGCATCAGCAAATGAAGAGTAATAAATATGGGACATTGCATGATTGCAGCTATGGTTTGACTACCCGATATATAATTTTTCCCATCGCAAGGTTTCTAAGCGTTCGTGGTAATCAGGATGTAAACTAAAAGTATAACTGTGTCCGAATTTGCTATTGATAAGTATTTTCCTCAAAGTCCGATATTTTGTCAACTAAAATGCATTCAATAGTGGATGCAGTATTTAGAGATAATGGATCCATTGTATCGCGTTGTATTGTTTTGAGAATAATTATCTAAAGCGCCTTTCACAATTCAGACCAATCTTCTCTTACCCAACCTACATGTACCAAAGTAGGATCACCACCGGTGGGTCGGTGACGACGGTGAAAAGATTCGATACATGTACGAGGGAGAGGACTGGCCACCGTAATATAGGTCAAAAACGGACCGGATCATGACCAAATTTGTACCAGTATCTTTCATTTGAATTACCGTATGTATGCACTGGCAAAATATTTTAAAGAAATATGAAGCTGTTACTGAGACGACGCATTTTGAAAACGGTGAACGAGCCTTCGTGTCACCCTATAATTATAGGCCTACCGAAACTCGGAAAATTATGTCGCCTGAATTTCCTACACATTCTGCATCTCAGACCAGCTTATTGGGATGCTCTGTTTCTTCCAGTTCTTTCATTCATCGTCCACCTCTGACTTATGTTCGAAAAATACAATCATCTCAGTTAGATTTATGTTTGCTCAGTTGCACAATATAAGGCTGATCTTGAGATAAATCTGCTTTATATTACAGCCTGGGGAACAGGAGTCAACCTACGCGAGTTTGGGAGACGACAGAGATGCGAATGAATATGCGTCGCTCGAACAAAGACAGAAAGTCAAGCCAACGAAAAAGTCGCGGCCTTAGTCAGCATTGTAAATTTGTAACGCAAGAGACTCTATGCTGTAGAAAGAAATCCTAAATGGCATGATAGCAAATTCTTAATTAATTATCTCGCGAGGAATAATTCTGCCCCAATTTTCTTCTGTAACGTCTTTTTATGGAAGGAGGGTGATTTATTTTTACTGTATTTTGTTTCACATTAGAAATAGTACATTTACGTAAATGCCCCAAAATTTAATTGGCTCAAGGCCAACTGCGTCTTTTTTAACGAACTTGACCCACAAAATTATTACATTCGAAGATAAATTCGGTCAAACATTATATAGAATATTTATTCAAAAATCTGTGCTATCAAAAATGTATGCCATGTTCTTTCTTGGGTTTCTCATGAAACCCAAGAAAGTTATATCGCTTTAGCTTTTTTCTCAACCTTCTAGCTATGCTAATGACTCGTATTAGGCCATGCTAACAATAATATTTTTATCGTTATTTATTGACTTCCCTATTCGTATCATATAATATCCTACGAGAATTTGTAAAGCGCCTCTTTCCGTATAAACCAACAGATTGACAACTCCGAGGAAATAAATAATTCGTCAAGCAACGAATGGATGACTCGGGATGAGGATGACTCTCCAATATGACCTTACTACGGACAGCAGAAGAGAGTGAGAGACAGAGAGAGAGAGAGAGAGAGAGAGAGAGAGAGAGAGAGAGAGAGAGAGAGAGACAGACAGACAGACAGACAGACAGACAGACAGACAGACAGACAGACAGACAGACACACACAGAGAGACAGAGACAGACAGAGACAGACAGAGACAGAGACATAGACAAAGACAGATCAAATTACTTAGAAGTTTCCACAATTGGAGAGGCGCAAGGTGGCCTTTGTCCGGAAATTAAGAGATCAAGTCGATCCGAAGACAGGGTAGCGGCGGGTATAGACAGCGAAGAAGGGTTTGCCCATCACGTCATAAAGATATTCATGAGCTTGTCCCTTGTGTGTTCTTGAGACTAAAAGCAGTACCGTGAATTGGATGCGAGAGGCAATAGGACCAGCGCAGGACATCAAACATGTTAGTATAAAATGTGGTAGTAGCGCCCACGATGAATGAGTTTGACGTAACTGTGTAACTGCGACATTGCGACAATATTTTGCCTATTCATCTTATTAGGCCTACTGACGTTGTTTGATCAAAATCGGAATCATATGTTGGACAGTGTTGGGTTGAAGTCTACAAAATTTCACAGACCACAGACCTTCAGTTCGTCATCTTTGTTTCATTAGTCCCCGTTTTCAATTTTTTTGGCTAAAGATTCTTCAGCGATAAGCAATTATTATGATCGACCTCTTGTCTGACGAAAGCAATATTATTGTTGGAGCACCGAACTGGTCTGTTAAAGCAGAACTGTCGCAAGTAAGTGTGAGGGGTTTGTAAAGTTTTGAAGACTGCAACCCAACCTTGCAGTGTTGTAAGGCATCAACTCAGCTTAAGAATCGATCGAAATTGTTCAAGAAACCTAAAGTTCTAGTCTGTCTCTCGTCGTACAGAGAATAAATTTCCTCTCAAATGTGGATGCATGCATAGTTGCAGCATTGAATTTCGTCTGTGCCGATCCCATCAGCCTGGTAACACAAGAATTTAAATCAGAAAAGTTTTCTTCTATAAGTTGACTAGCATTTAAATATGTAGGTTACCCCAATTTATCCAATGGTTAGGCTGTAATTAGCATTTTACAACAATTTGCAGAAGACAGTAAATCCTACATTAGGCCGACGAAACATTCGGTGCATGTCTACAGTGACGTGCACAAAATTACTAGCGGGTAAATTGTAAATGGCGTAGCCAATCGAGTGACTGCGGGCGTCCCGGAATGCCAGCGTCAAAGGTAGCCCTATCAATGAAAGTATTATGAAACTCGACAACGTCCCGCACGAATCACGACTATCTCTGTAGCGCCCATCCCACATGGAATGATTTTATTAGCCCTAACGTCACCACTCACCATACTCGTCACAGTCATACGGGTCATCACTCATAATCACCTCCGGCTGACATGCCAATCGTATATATATAAATATATATATATATATATATATATATATATATATGTAACGATTCATGGTTTCTCGTTCCTTGTTTATTATTATTATACATGTTTTTATTACATGTATTTATGTAGCACCAGTTTAGCCCTGCCTGGATCCCCTTGGAGTTAGTCATCCAACCCCCACACCCGCCCTCCACGCAGATCCCGGTGGTAGGTCCCGCCCGACAAAGCTCTATTGTCTTATTATTAATCCCCCCACACACCCTCCACGCAGATCCCTGTGGTAGGTCCGCCAAACAAAGCTTCATTGTTATGTAAATAATAGCTCTGCCCCAGCCTCAAAGAACCGCTGGGATGAAGACGAATGTATTATTTTGAATAATGAGGCGTTTATGCACGGGTATGGAACCGACCTCATCGGCCCTAAGTTTAATCGTTTCCAGACCCGGCGGTCTGCTGGGTGCATATAAGGAACCCCCTGAGATCCCTCTGGGCTCTCAGTCTAAGATGTTGCCCTAGGAAGGGGCACTCGCCAGAATTTCTGTGGAAGAAGGACTGAACCCGGCAGTCACGACCGACTGGCCGTAAGAAGGAGGAAGAGCGAGAGGTCGGCGGTTAACCAAGGACGAGAGCTGTCTGCTGCGTCGTCCAGTTTCTGCCACGGTTGCCTCCCGTCTCTGCTCCGTCGTCAGAGGTAACATGCCTGACGACGGCCTCCGCCAGGATTCTCCGTGGTCCAGGAAGGAAGACATCCACCGTCCCGTCTGAAGCAAGAGACCGTCCACCCCCCGTCCGTCTGAAGCAAGAGACCGTCCACCCCCCGTTCGTCTGAAGCAAGAGACAGCTCCGTTAGCCCCGTTCGTCTGAACTCTGAAGGAGCCACCGATCTTCGTCCAGCTCGGTCCGGATTCCGCCCTTGTTCGGCCCTTGATTGACGTTGCCCTGAACTTGAAGGTATGTGAGAAGCTAGATTAAGAAGCCCCGAGATTTAGTGTCCCTGGCCTAATAGTAGCTCTGGGGAAATTCCTGTTTCTTTATTCCAAATTATTATCATTATTATTATTACTATTATTACGATTATTAACGATTTCGCATTTCTATGTTTCTGTAGTAGTAAAGCTTATTATAGTTGTAACAGAATTGCATATTTTATGTGTTTGAACTATTGCTTGCTTTATATTAAATCCTAAAACTCAAGAGACTGATTTTGATAGCAAAGTAATGGCGCAGCCGCAAATTAGGATAGGAGAAGATCACATAGATGTGGAACGAATCCTGGCTAGCTTATGCCCGATTCTGGAAGGCATGCTTCGGGAGGTGCAGGATTTGACCCGGCGTCTGAGGCTGATAGAAACCCCTCCGACCATGTCCACCACTCTAGCTAGAAAGACTGTTGCTGAACGACATGAACCTGTTTGTGGTCAGACTTACTCGAGCCAACCAGGACCTCTGTTTCGCTGCCGCCTAGGACAGCCTGCACGAGGCCATCCTTATTCTAGACCATCTAGCAAGCATTCGCGGTTATGTAGCGCCTTATCAGATCACCACCAACTTTCCTCAAGACCTGCAGTTCAACAACAGCACGGAACGCCTCTCCTGGTGCCCAGGTCGAATGTATGGCTTGGCGCCAGGGGGGGCAACCGTTACATATATATACACTGTGTCCCAATAAATCGGGACCCCTTTTTATAATGTTAATAAAACTGGCAAATATTAATCGATTTTCAAAATTTCAAAACTGTTTTTATCCTGAGATAATTATCTACAAATTGGTAATTTATGAACGGCCATCACTAAAAAATTACGTCATAATGACGTTGTTAATTTACATATCAAAACCAAATGTTAACAAAAATCGTTGTGTTCGGTACTTAACATTTGAATTCTCTGATGCAAATGACGTAATTGTGACGTCAATATTTATGCCAGAAACTTCATATTTGAATCATTGGAAGATAATTATCTCAGGATGAAAACAGTTTTGAAATTTTGAAAATCGATTAAGATTTGCCTGTTTTATTCACATTATAAAAAGGGGTCCCGATTTATTGGGACACAGTGTATATATATTGCCGCTTTGGACAAGCTCGTAGGTAATTGTGTATAGTGCTTAATAATTGATTATGTCAAACAAATAATAAATTAGGTACTTAGGCATACAAATAAGCACATAAAATATTATATATATATTTATATACGAATGTCACGATTAACTTTGTAATTCATTACGCATGACGAATCGTCCTTGGACGAAAGGTCCGCATACCGTCCCGCACATAATATCCCGAACCCACAGAGCATTTGCATAGATCCGCCCAAACAGGACAACAAGCGGAGGCTCTCTCTGTGCCAAACCACATGACGTAGGGTCGTAGGCCTATCTTGAGGATGTAGAGTTGAGTTGCAAGACCTTAATAAAATATTATTTGATGAACGATGTATGCAAATACTTTTAATTGCCCTTACTCAGAGGCAACAAGACCAGTAGCTAAATACATGTATGTAGGCTACTTCTATGGTTACAACCGGATTCAGGGTATAGATAGCCATAATTATTATGCTGGTGTTTATCACAAAATATTGCTGTAGGCCTACGCTGGGATAGTGTGTCGTTGAAACTAAGCAGATACTCATCTGTAAGCAGCATAGAGTGGGAAAAGGAAACTGAATAGGCCTACCGTCAAAATCCCTGCTACAGTAATTGGGACTGTCCTAATGTTGTTACTGTTCGACGTTGTTAAGTAGCAGTGCACATGATCGTGTAAATAAATTTAAATTGTATAAATTGATGCCAGTCGTAGGATATGCTGCAGAAGGTCTACAAATTGTCATAGGATGGAACTTCTCGCTATGGCCATCATCCTTACATTTGCAAGCAAGTACATTATCATCGTTCGTTCAGTTTTAGCCAAAACATAACAAAGTATAATTATGTAGTTCGCAGATCATAATAATAAACTTATTATGTGTTAAGGGTTCTAATGACATACATGTAAGCTTAGTTTTCTGAGTAGGGAGCGAGGACGCACTTACTAGGCTCACCTATTGACAACAAAATTAATGAGTTTCGAATTATTCGTAGGCTAAACGTAGTCCTATTCGTAATGGAAATTTTTGAAGTAGCAAGGCCCATATAAAAGAGCCAAAAAGCCAATAAAATATGTCTACATCAGCTAATTAACCTAATTAAACTGCTATAATTAATGGTTACCCATCCCCATCTTGTCTCTACAGCAATAAAGCAATTAAATGGTTTAGACGCGACACTACAGTGTAACTTAGGCTTAGAAACTTGTAAACGCTTTCAGTAGCGTGGACAGCTACATGTAAGGCCACAATTTCAGCAGATGATGTCAGAGTAAATGGACTATTCAACCGGTCATACACCGTGACTCAAAAAAGTAAGCCAAATTGTTTTTCATTTATCTCTAATGCCTGATAACATATCACGCTAAACTTTTCCAAATATTTAGAGAATTGGACCAAGAATATGTTTCCAAAATTTCATGAGATAACGTTGAACGGATAAAAAGATATGAATATTTAAACTTCATATGCCGAAATTTCAGTTTACAGGCAAGTTTTCTGTTAGATTCAATAAAATGTGTCCTTATAATTATCTCTAATGCCTGATGATTAATCATTCTAAAATTTTCCAGATATGTAGAGAATTGAACTAACAATATGACGCCAACAGTATGATTTGATAATTTAATTAAACAAGATGCTCAAAATGTCCCCTCCTGCTTGCACGCAAGCCTGGAAGCGCTGGCGCCATGCATTGGGCAACAGCACCTTCGATTATCCTCTGGTCCAGGCCATCCCACACTTCCAACAAGCGTTGCTTCAGATCGTTTATATCATGGATTGTTGTCTGGTAGACTCGGTCTTGCATCATGCTCCACAATTTATAGTCGGCAGGATTCAAATATGGGCTGTTCGGAGGCCATAATGTGGGAGAAATGAAGTATGGCGTCTCTTTTGTCAGAATTTCGATGGTTTCCTTGGTTCTGTGGGCTGGCGCTGTTCTGTTGAAAAACAAGGCTGTCTTCTGGGACTAGATTTCTGTTTACAGATAGAAGGTGTCGTGACAGCAGAACAACGCGATAATAGGCTCTATTAAATTTTACTCCAGGATCAATTAGGACTAAATGGGAACGGCCAAGCGTCGAAACCGCAACGGACACCATAACAGATTTGCTGAAAACTGACATTTTGGGTGATGAAGTTGAAATATCCATATCTTTCTATCCCTTCAAATTTATGACATTATATTTTGAAATTCTATTCTTGGCTCAATTCCCTAAATATTGGGTAAACGTTTTTGTGATTACTCATCAGACATCAGAGATGTAAGAAAAACAGTTTGGCTTACTTTTTATTGAATCTGACAGAAAATTGCTTGTAAACTGAAATTTCGGTATATGAAGTTTAAATATTCATATCTTTTTATCCGTTCAACTTTATCTCATGAAATGTTGGAATCATATTCTTGGTCCAATTCTCTAAATATTTGGAAAATTTTTGCGTGATATTTTATCAGGCATTAGAGATATATGAAAAACAATTTGGCTTAATTTTTTTGAGTCACGGTGTATAAAACCTTCCGCGACCTATGGTGGCACCGCCATTGAGAGTCCTACAGATACAGAAAAACAAATATATGGGACGCGGTGGCGTATGTATGTGTATGCGCACTAGTTATAGCGCCCCTTTAAGCTATTCTACTCAGAGGCGCTCCCGAATGCAGAGTGGACACTGCATAGGAGTTTCACGCCGAAACGCTGAGCAATTGCAAAGGTCCTTGGATCTATATGCGGCTTTGAGGTGGATTCGAACCAGCAACCCTCCGGCTGAAAGGCAACGAATTACATACTCAGTAGACCTATGTTCACTTCTCAACGGTGTAGTGGGTATGTTCATTCGAAAAATCATCTGAAAAAGCATGTGACGACTAAAAAGAAAGTCGTCAGATATTTCGTGCCCGAGAAGATCATTCACGATTAGGACGTTGACACGATTTCCTAACACTCAAAATCTGATTCGCTATCACTTTCTTTTTAGGTGCACAGGAAAGTCAATTGAAGGGACCTCAGAACACATTGAGCTTTGTTGGTTCAACTGTTACCTTGAAATGTTCACCACCATCTAGAAACTGTAACGGAATTGACTGGCAGAAATATATGCCTGGAGCAACTCCGATTACTGTATTCAAAGGTCCAGGAACGATGCTGAACGTCGTTGATAGAGATCGATACAGTGTTGACAATTCATCTGGATGTGATTTAGTTATTAGAAACGTTCAACTGAAAGATGCCGGACGATTCATTTGTTCAGCTATTCTTTCATCAAGTCAAGAAACAAAAACTGCTTATCTCATTGTACTAGGTAGGTTATTTGGTTTTTCAATTGAGTCTGTTGTAATAATTCTTATTATTTGAAACAGTGCCAATTTTTCTGTTCAACAAAAGTCCTATAGGCCTAATAATTAACTTTCCAGTTGCATGTGTTGGCCTCTTCATCTAGGTAGGTAGGCCCAAGCCTAGGTTTTTTGTATGAATATGAGTATGAGTATGTATCAATATACATAGGGCCTATGACATTGTGTTCATGCACATGTGCGTAAATGAATGTGTTTATTTGTGAATTATTTTGTATGGGCTACATGTGTGCGTGCATGCTACGGTATGTTGCGTTTCATGCCGACAATAAATCTATGCGCATGCTCGTATGACTGCATATACATGGGCGGAGTTTGCTTTCCGTTCTGGGGGGGGGGTTCAAACTCGGGCTTTGGTTGGGGCGGAGACTTAGTCCAGATCGAGCGGCCCGAAAACCTTTTTTGTCATCAGCTTAGAATTTACGTTTAAAATAATTATAGAAGTAGGGCCTAACCATAGAGGGATCACTGCCCTGGAAAACTGACACCTACTTTTCATTCATTTGCGCCTTCTTTCACTCAATAAACTCAGTGCGCCTCCTCAGTAGTCTACTTCTTAACTACGGGCTACTAGGTCTACTTTTGATTTTTTAAGAATTTTTTCGTATTTGATGCGATTGTAGAGACTCACCCTAAATGCAAACTATATGCGTCTGATAATAGCACAGTTGACAGAGACGAAGTGCAGTTGAAATGTGAAGTTACATACAATGGAACAAACATAGGAGCATCGATGGTCTGGAAGGGAGTGACAGATGTTCCGGCTGCTGTGTACAATGGGAAAACTATCAGTCGGTCTTTCTTTCGTGTGGCTTCTGCACCTGAGATTCCATCGTTCACTTGTGAAACTTCGTTTGCATATGAAACTCATGAAACTAGTGAAAATAGCAGACTGATTGACGGTTTGGCTACAAACAAAATTCCAAATGCCACTTGCTCAACACCTGTCACAAAAGTCTTCTGTAAGTACATGTAGGCTATTTAAACCATAACATTGAAATCTAGTGAGAAAAAGTTCGTTTCTCTTAATTTTCAACAGATCTGATGTTCCGTATAAATCTTTCAGAAAGTTTTTTATACTCTCTGCAATTGATCACATAACAAATAAAATTATAAAGAATTTATGAGCTATGTGCCCAATCTCTTTCAGATTCAGTTAGAGATGTTTCTTTGTCGCCATCGTATTATAATTTTCCTCCTGGAACCGGAATTACCTGCACGGCAAAGGGACATCCATCACCAGACTTCAAATGGCAGGAAAACGAAGACAATGGTGTTTGGATGGATATTCCGAATCAGAATCGATCTCAATTTACTATGAGCAATATTTCTTCCAGGAAGTACAGATGTGTCGCAATGAATATTGTGAGGGGCAAAATCTACAATGATACATCACATGAGTTCCTGGTTAACAACACAGGTAGCCTATTAAAATAGTCAAGTCTCTGGTTTTTTACGTTCTACTTCATTCTCTTTGTTTTGATTAGGCTAATTGTGCAGATACCATAGTTTGCCACTCCAACCACAAGGAAATAATTCCAGTTTGAATTACTTCCATTGCACCATTATCGTAATGCGCACAATGTGTTTCCCATGTAGCGGAACACGACTGTGCTACGGTACAGTGGAAACTGCTATTGCTGTAAACTTTATTAGGGCCTACTGTTACTAGCAGACTGATTGACGTCTTCCATCTAGAGGATGGAAGACATCAAGAGAATAGAAGCATTTGAAATGTGGTTATGGAGACGGATAGAAAGAATCAGCTGGAGGGATCATGTAACGAATGTGGAGGTATTGAGAAGAGTTGGAGAAAAGAGATCGATGATACACACAATTAGAGAAAGACAAAGAAGATGGATAGGGCACACACTCAGAGGAGACTCGATGCTAAGAACAATCATAGAGGGGAAACTGGAGGGGAAAAGAACGAGAGGAAGACCAAGACAAAGACTGTTGGACTGGATGATGAAAGACGGTTATCAGAAGCTAAAAAAGAATGCACAGAACAGGGAAGAATGGAGACGTCAAACATTCGAACCTGCCTAAGGGCAGAGAACAGAAAGAAGAAGACTGTTACTGCTATAAACTTACTCTTTACTGCTTACTTTTCTCTTTTTGTGTGCAACTTATTGAGCAGAGCAAGTATGCCTGGGTCTAGATTGGATGATTGTTAGCATGTTGAATAGTTTTCACCTCTAGTCTGGAAAGTTTGTTTCTCTCACCCACACCACTGCACAACGCAAGGCCTGGGTAACAAGGGGCTCCCCGAGCCGAGGAGTGAAGAGCTCGATGTGAGGTCATCTCAGCCAAATTATTATCATTGGGTCTTAGAGGTAAAAAATTATAGGACTTCCACGGCATTTTGTATTTAAATATGCAATTTTAGACATATTAATTATCTAATAAACTTTCTGTCGAATGCTGTGTCAGAAATTAATGGTAGATTCTAATTTTACAGATGCAACCACCGCGCCAGTGACTTCTGGACTTTCTTTCACCTTAACAGAACCTTTGGCGATTGGTGGTGGCGTTGGCATTGGTGTCGTTCTTCTTCTCATCGTTGTCATTATCATCTGCTTTTGTGTTCCATGCTGTCCGGGATACAATTGCTGCAATTCAGGCAAAAAGGGTAAACTACCACTTGCATTGTAACAGTCGTAATTAAGTCGTCGTGACACGTTCATTATCATACAAGTTCTGAAACAACTCTGTGGCTATAGCGATATTGATTTCACACTGGAGTTGGTATTGGCAATGGAATTGGTGTTGAAATCTGATTTCGTTGGGGTAATCTTTTCTGGCGTCTCTAGCCTTTGACCTGATGGTCAGACAAAAAATCTGGAACTTCATCTCCTTCTAAGAGACTGACAGTGTATCAAACACAAATTTCTACTGAATCAGAGGATTCAGATACTTATATTATAGGCCTATTCGCAGTGTATTTCGTTTAGGACTGTAGGCCATCATCCTGCGAATATTATGTCTGCAAACTATGTTGTGGATTTGGTTGTATTAAGACTAAGTTGATGCAAATTCTGAATTTCATATTTTTCTTTCTCGTTAATTTGAAATATGACATACTTTTATAGTGTTATTTTAACAACAGTAAATGAACTTTTTAACACATATAGCCTAATATTATAACAGGCCTATATACAAATCTAGGCATAATGTGGTGAAGAGGCGCGTCATAGTCTAAACTCTAAATAATTATATAATTTAACAATTATACACGTATAATAGACATAAAAGTATGTGCATCTCAGAGGAACTTCGAAATAATACGTAACGTAGGAGTGCCAAAGAGATAATTACAGTCATGGTTTTCTGTTTGATAGATCGCGTTGCGCAGCATCAGGATCACGAGATGAGTCAACGATCAGGAGCTCCAATAGTAAGATCTTGTTTGATTCATTTCCGATTATGGAAGACGACCCTGTCACTCTTTGACTATAGCATAGAATGATATAATTATTATAATATATAATATAAGTTTGGTAGGCTTATAATATTATATCAAACTTTGTCTTGCGTAGTAAACATTTAACCCCCCTGGACCATTGACAAAATTCCCTGTCCAGCACAGATACAATGAATACACCGACCGCACACTGTTATTTTGAGGGGGAGAATTTGCCACAATAAAGTCGTTTATAGTATACTTTATACTTAATTACCATCTTGCACCTCAGATGAACTCACTGACTGCTCTGCTTCTTATAATAGTTCTTCAATAATTCTTCGTTTGCCTCCGGGGTACTGTACAGCTGTAGGCATATGCGACTTAACTAACGCTTTTGTTATTAATTTGCGCAAATCACGGCAGATATAAAACCCAATTTGTCCTAATTTACAGGTTGGAGAGCAAGAGGCAGCCTACGCAAGTCTGGGAGAAGACAGAGACGCCAACGAATATGCGTCGCTCGAAAAAAGACAGAAATCAAAAACCAGAGAAAAGGTGAAGGCCATAATCTACAAATAATAACAAATGCGATATTTAGAACGTGAAAAGAAGCACTACAGTTATACTGCAGGTCTAACGTTTGAGCGAGAGGATGGACCAGTTACTGTATGCCACCTGCCCTCATCTCATATGCAGAAGCTAAGAAATTGAAGTCCCTTGTATCCCATGCACATCTTCCACCTCAGACGAACTTACCAAATGCAATGTTTCCTTTAGTTCTTCAATTCTCTGTTTGCCTCCGGTGTAGGCCTACATAATAATGTTATGTAGAAATACGCGACTTAATTTGATTTTTTAAACTAATTTAAGCAAATCAAGGCAGATCTAAATGCTAAAGTTGCTCTTTCATATAGGTTGGAGAACAGGAATCAACCTACGCAAGCCTGAGAGAAGACAGAGAAATCAGCGAATATGCGTCGCTCGAGCAAGGACAGAAAACAGAAACCAGCGAAACAGTCAAGGTCATAAAACGACACATAGATCTATGCGATATTTAGAGCGCATAAAGACAAATTAGTAACATGATTTTCTGCCTTATATTTTTTGGTGTAAATCGAGACTGAACCATAAAAATATTTTGTTTTTAATTTGTTCTAGGTTCTTGATCAAGAGTCAGCCTACGCAAGTTTGGGAGAAGATAGAGACGTCAGCGAATATGAGTCGCTCGAACAAAGACAGAAATCCAAGCCAAAGAAAAAGTCAAAGCTTTAGTCTGCGTTGAAGCCTACTACAAACAATATTAATTTTAGACTTCGCACTTTTATAGTGCACACGAAATATCAATAACATAGCCTAATTCAAAATGTTTATTAAAGACAGAAATCCAAGCCAAAGAAAAAGTCAAAGCTTTAGTCTGCGTTGAAGCCTACTACAAACAATATTAATTTTAGACTTCGCACTTTTATAGTGCACACGAAATATCAATAACATAGCCTAATTCAAAATGTTTATTAAAGACAGAAATCCAAGCCAAAGAAAAAGTCAAAGCTTTAGTCTGCGTTGAAGCCTACTACAAACAATATTAATTTTAGACTTCGCACTTTTATAGTGCCCACGAAATATCAATAACATAGCCTAATTCAAAATGTTTATTAAAGACAGAAATCCAAGCCAAAGAAAAAGTCAAAGCTTTAGTCTGCGTTGAAGCCTACTACAAACAATATTAATTTTAGACTTCGCACTTTTATAGTGCACACGAAATATCAATAACATAGCCTAATTCAAAATGTTTATTAAAGACAGAAATCCAAGCCAAAGAAAAAGTCAAAGCTTTAGTCTGCGTTGAAGCCTACTACAAACAATATTAATTTTAGACTTCGCACTTTTATAGTGCACACGAAATATCAATAACATAGCCTAATTCAAACTGTTTATTAATTAGTAAGGGTAGACCTATTAGGCCTACCACCCCAGTTCATTGTGGTCTGCAACTTGCTGTGAAGCAGGGCTGTTTTATTAGGAATTTTTTAAACTACACAACCATTCTTTCCTTTCCCATCCTCCATGGTAAATTGCTTCCAACCGGAGGACAATGTCCTTTTTGCTAGTTCTTAACTGTACAGGAGTGCTTCTACAGCTGCACAAATCCATTTACAACTGCACATTTGTGTACAACTGTTCTTTATAAAAGCCCTGCTGTGAAACATTTATTCGGTCTACGAAAACATGATTAGTTTTTATATTAAAAGATGACCAAGTTTTAGATAAGAACATCCATAACATACAGTAGGCTGTAAATATTCGCTACAGATTTGGATGAAATGTAGGCCTATAATAACACAACATTCGCAAAGATTAACATTTAAAGTAAAATGGTGCATTCACAAAAGACAGCCGTGCGAAGGTGGTCATTTACTTGGATGTATTAGGCTACAATGTCAAACGTTCAATCTTCCGTGAATCTGGTCACTTTCTCGCAGCAAGTTACAGACAGAAGTTATGGAAGGTACTCATGGCTAGCGAGTGGATTAATTTGTGTCATGCTACTTATAATAATTATATTTCTTCGCTCTAAACATCGCATGTGCTACAATGCAGATTAATGGCTTTAACGTTTTCTTTGTCTTGGCTTCCTATCTTTATTTAATCGACTCATAATGGATCTTTTTCAGTTTTGTGTGCATAATCTGCACTGTTCTGCAGCAGTAGTAGATAATATGGTGACACTCGATCAAAATTCCCAAAACAGACTGGTGATACTATATCACCCGATATAAATAACTACTTGTGACAGCGTATTGTTTACCTTTTGACCTCTTATGACGTCATATGACCTAATTAATATTCATAGCGATGTCAACGTACTGGCCAATGGCAGGCGAGCAATCCCATCCCACACCCACAACGTTAATCACCACCCACGGCGCGCTAATCTAATTAGCGATCGAGGGACGACCCCCTGTTGCGCAATATAAACGAAGTCGTACACATTGGGAGATCGCATGGTGCGTACTAAAATGAATGCCTGCAGGTATTAGTAGATGTGGTGACGTATGCAAAAGGTGGCGTGTGCAAAAGAATGTCGTGTGCAAAATGTAGTTCCGGCAGCGTCAGACGTATGACAAAGAAAATAGTTCGCTATCCTTTTCCTATGCGTATATTTACACAAAATAACTACCAGTACTTTGATGTATCACTACACGCTTGCTATTATAAAAATTCACCAATCGCTGGCTTTTTCAATCGTCTTGGAATCTTCTAGGCCTACTACACCGCAAGTCTACTCGTACTTCGAAAAGTGAATATCTTCAGATCGCTTTGAAAGATTTCATCATTCTGAATATGGACAACATGGATTTTTGTAAGTAATTTTATTCAAATACCCTCTTTATATTGTTTAGAATCGAGCATTATCATATTCTTTTTTTTTACTTATTCAAATATTTTATATCTTTTAGTTATCGACGATTTTATAACGGACTCGCAATTCGATGAATTGGAACGCTTCTGCGCAACCATACCGAGTGATAACCTTGGTGAATTCGATAGTCCGGGAGAACTTGAAAAGACTGTTGAGAATGGTATTTATCATATCTACACTTTTCATTCTTAGAGCTGAAAATGAATTTAGTGGTAAAGAATTTGATACAAACAAAATATTTTGATTTTTTTTAAATTAATTTTTTTTAAATTTCTTCAGCGATGCATTTATAAATATTTCGGTAGAATAATTTTTTTTTATAATTATCAAACTTACGAATACAACAATTTTATATTTCAATATGTTTGACAGCAGACTCGTCGGATGATGAACTGCTACGCATCACCACAAACGTCGAACAACATGAAGCAAAGAAACTGGAACCTTCTCAAGCGATAGGTAAATTGTGACACTGGGGTTCGAAACCCGTCGTTCGTCGTTTCCTAGACATTGTGCAAGATGCCGAAATCGGCGAGATGGGTCAAGAATAAATTTCTACAATCATAGATTTATAAATATTTATAATTATGAAACTTACACATACAAAATTTTTTTATATTTCAGAGTGGATGACGGCAGACTCGTCGGATGATGAACTGCTACGCATCACCACAGACGTCGAACAACATGAAGCAAGGAAACTGGAACCTTCTCAAGCGACAGGTAAATTGTGACGCTGCGGTTCGAAACCCGTCGTTTGTCGTTTCCTAGATATTGTGCTAGATGCCAAAATCGGCGAGAGGGGTCAAGAATAAATTTCTACAATCATAGATTTATAAATATTTATAATTATGAAACTTACACATACAACAATTTTTATATTTCAGAGTGGATGACGGCAGACTCGTCGGATGATGAACTGCTACGCATCACCACAGACGTCGAACAACATGAAGCAAGAAAACTGGAACCTTCTCAAGCGACAGGTAAATTGTGACGCTGGGTTCGAAACCCGTCGTTTGTCGTTTCCTAGATATTGTGCTAGATGCCAAAATCGGCGAGAGGGGTCAAGAATAAATTTCTACAATCATAGATTTATAAATATTTATAATTATGAAACTTACACATACAACAATTTTTATATTTCAGAGTGGATGACGGCAGACTCGTCGGATGATGAACTGCTACGCATCACCACAGACGTCGAACAACATGAAGCAAGAAAACTGGAACCTTCTCAAGCGACAGGTAAATTGTGACGCTGGGTTCGAAACCCGTCGTTTGTCGTTTGTCGTTTCCTAGATATTGTGCTAGTTACCGAAATAGGCGAGAGGGGTCAATAATAAATTTCTACAATCATAGATTTATAAATATTTATAATTATGAAACTTATACATAGAACAACATTTTTATATTTCAGTGTGGTTGACAGCAGACTCATCGGATGGCGAACTGCTTCGCATCACCACAACCATCGAACAACACAAAGCAAAGAAGTTGGAACATGCTCAAAACCTAGGTAAATTAATTATTTCTTTTATTTTCTCCATATATGAGTTTAGAAATCAACAATTTCAAAGGAATCAAATCTTCTTGATATGAACATTGCTATATGTACTTCATTTTTATCTTTTCAGAATGGAGAACTACCGAGTCATCTGATCACGAGTTGCTGCAGAATGCAACAACCCACGAGCAGGAAGAAGCTTCGAAATTGGTTCGTGGAAAAGTGCTAGGTGAGTTGACTTTTGTATTATTTCTTAATCATAATCATAATCATACAAAGAAAGACTTTTGCTCACAGGAATATTTTTATTATCATCTTTGATGTAATCGTATTCAACTTTCGATGTGGATTTAGTTATTATATTGAAGTTGTATAAACTATAGATTTTATCGATGGAATCATATCCGATTCTGAACTTCAATCAGCCACGGACGAACTGGATCGACGTTGGGCGCTACGAACGGATGATGAATTCTCTCGACAACAACAAGTTTCTATGAATCTAGGTACGAAAGGTCATCTTTCATGAACAATAAAATGTAGTTTCCTACCAAATTTATAATATCAATTTTAAATTATTTTAACTTTTCAAATATAATAACATTTATTTTTACGTTTTGCCATTCATTTTGTGTGTTTATTGTATAAACCTTTCACATTATCTTTTCCAGAATGTACTGATGTAACGATTGCGAAGGAAACGGAAGACAGAGAGGCTAGGAGGCAGGAACGCGGAAAAGCACCAGCTCCCAAAAGACGTGTGGAAGAAGATGATGATGAGCCCTCAACATCAAGTGGGAAAAAGCATAGTAAGTAGAAATTCGTTTGCGATGTATATTTCTGATCAACATTTAGATTTGTTTTTATATAGAAAATGAAAACATTGGCTATAATTTGTAATTTTATAAAATTATGATAGAAAATTTATTTTGTTTGGATTTTGCTTTTGTATCTTTTAAGAAACTGACACGTACTGCCGTTACTGCTCAACATATAAGAAAACGAAGTTGGATAGTAACGGATTGTGCCAAATATGTGCGAATCGTAGAGTTTGCTCCACGTGCAAATTACGAAGACAGGCTCACTTCTTCCAACCTGATTCTACACAATGCATCACATGTTCGAAACCTTCCGTCAACCGAATTCGATCCTCGGTCCGAAACGTGTTCGAACAGCATCTACTGTCATCTGATCCAAACGCTCGCGACGTCAGAACTATCATGAATGACTTGAAGGGCGACATCAATTCAACTTTGGAACAGCAACTATCAACAAAAGGGTATGTATTTGCAATTTTTACATTCTTAAAATTTATTTTTATTTTATTGAATTTTTCAAATTTGATCTTTATTGACAAGAAATGTTGTTCATTGTAACAAGTATGATTATCAAGCAGGTTGTACATATCATGATTGATATTTTATTTTAGTCCGATCAAGTGGTACCTATCATCGGATTTCACGTTCGAACGGGAAAATCCGGACGGAAGCTTAAGAACAACAACAACTTACTTCAAATCAGAATGTTCAACTGTACTGAATCCATCGAGCATAGCCGATCAACTGGAAGCCGCAGTCAACAGAATCGACGCGCTTACAGATAGCTTCACCAGTGAAGGATCGGGCTGGACGATTGACAGCGTAAACAACATCACAATCCACATGGCTGAATACGATCCGATCGGTGGATCGTCCTATATCGACACTCCAAAATGGTTAGCAAATAAAAAAGCTACACTGAACATTAAGAATACTGATGATAAATGCTTTCTGTACTGCGCTGCTGCTTCTGCACACCCTCAATCAATTAATCCGGTTCGTGCTACCAAATACACCCAATACATTAATGATTTAAACACAGAAGGACTAGCATTCCCCGTCGAGATTGATCAAATTCCAATTTTTGAAGCGCGTAATCCGGATTTTGCCGTCAATGTCATATGTATCAATTCCGACCAAGACCATACTTTCATACCTTTGTATGCATCCCAACATCGCAACCGCAAGCATACGGTCAATCTGTTATTGTTGAGCGAAGGTGAGAGACGGCACTACATCTTAATCCGAAATCTTTCCCGTCTCTTACATAGTCGAAATTCACATGGTGGACATACATTTCCCTGTCCTTTCTGCCTCCACTGCTTCACCACCAAGATTGGCTTGCAAAACCACATTCCTGAGTGCAGCACTCATGGCGTGCAACATGTGCGTTACCCTAATCCTGGCAAAAACACATGCACTTTTACCAACATTCAAAATCAAATGCCAATCGGCTTCGCGATATATTCTGACTTCGAGGCGTTCTTGCCCAAGACCAACATTCCAGCCGGCAATTCCACAACTTTCTGCGATACCCACACTCCCAGTGGTTTCTGCTGCTTGACCGTCTCCACCTTCGATCGCTTCAATCACGAAAGACCGTATGTTTACAGCGGTGACAATGTTGCTGATGCATTTTTTACACACCTCAAATCCGAACAAGTCAGAATAAACAAAATTCTGAGCAGGAACAGACCAATGGCGCCGCTCAACAATTCGCAAAAACAAACATATGAAAATTCCACAAATTGTCCTTCTTGCGCCGTCAAATTCACTCGCGAAAACAAAGTAAGACACCATTGCCATGTGACCGGTCAATTCATTTGCGCCCTGTGCAACAATTGTAATTTGCAATATAAATTCAAGAAATCGAGATCTGGAAAGGACGATTGGAATTACATAATCCCTGTCATCTTTCATAATTTGAAGGGTTATGATTCCCACATAATATTCAAACACCTCTCAAGATTCTTCGCTCCCAAGGATGTCTTTGTTATCGCCACAAACATGGAGAAATATTTGGCCTTTGAAATTGACGGGTTACGTTTCGTGGATTCTCTCCAGTTTATGAACTGCAGTTTGGACACCTTGGTAAAAAATTTGGCAAAAGACGGAAATTCCAAATTTCATCATATGCGTAGGCTCCGTCCGAACGACGAGCAATTCAATCTTCTGCTGCGGAAAGGAGTCTACCCATATGAATATATGGATAGTGCAGAGAGAATGTCAGATACCGCTCTGCCCCCACAGGATCTGTTCTTCAGTCGACTCACCGATGAACACATCAGTGATGCAGACTATTCACATGCAAAAGACATCTGGTCAAAATTTGGCATGCGATCGATGCGTGAATACCACGACCTATACTTGGAAACTGATGTGGTGCTTCTAGCCGATGTGTTCGAGGAATTTCGAAAGATGACCTTGAACTACTATGGGCTGGACGCACTCCATTATTTTTCAAGTCCAGGTCTCAGCTTTGATGCATGCCTGAAGATGACCGGTGTCACATTGGAATTGTTGACAGATCCTGAACAATATCTTTTCATCGAGAAAGGTATGCGGGGTGGGGTTAGTATGATCAGCAACCGATACGCAAAGGCAAACAATTCATATCTTGCCCAAGGATATGATGCCACGGTAGAGAATAGTTACATCATGTATCTAGATTGTAATAATCTCTACGGTTACGCCATGTGCGAACCGCTACCGACTGGCAAGTTTCGGTTTCTGACCCCTGACGAACTGATGGATTTCGATGTAAGGACGAAATCCGATGATGATTCGAAAGGCTACATTCTCGAGGTGGATATGGACTATCCATCTCACCTGCATGATTCACATAATGACTACCCGCTCGCTCCTGAAAAGATGGCGGTAACAAAAGACATGCTTTCCCCATATGCAAATGAATTGGCCAACAAATTGGGGATCAAACTTAACAACAATAAAACTAAGAAATTGATTCCGAATTTAAAATCCAAGAAAAATTACGTTTTGCATTATCGCAATTTAAAATTCTACTTGGCAATGGGTCTGAAATTAACCAAAATTCACAAAGTCTTGGAATTTGAACAATCTCGATGGTTAAAACCATACATCGATTTCAACACTGCTAAGCGACAGATGGCCACAAACTCGTTCGACAAGGATTTCTTCAAACTTCAGAATAATTCTACGTATGGAAAATGCTTACAGAATAATCGTAAGCATTTGAACGTCAGAATTGTTACGAACGAGAGGCAGGCGAAGCGATATATCGCCCGACCAACATTTCAGTCGTTCAACATCATAAATGATGACGTGACAGTTATAAAAATGTTAAAGTCTGATGTGATGTTGGACAAACCGATATATGTTGGCATGAGCATATTGGATATCTCTAAACTGCACATGTATCGCTTTCACTACGATCATGTGCAGAAGTTGTATGGAGAAAGAGCCAAATTACTTTTCACCGACACGGACAGTTTGTGCTATCACATTCGAACGGACGACGTGTATTTGGACATGCAGCAGAATATGTCCGAATACGACACATCCGACTACCACACCAATCACTTTCTGCATAGCAAAGCTAATGCGAAAGTGATTGGCAAGTTCAAAGACGAGTCGAATGGGGAAGCACCTTTGGAATTTGTGGGTTTAAGGTCCAAAATGTACAGTCTGCTACTTCCTGGGGATTACGAGAAGAAAACCGCCAAAGGTGTCAAAAAGTCGTGCGTGGCCAAATACATTCGTCATGCTGATTATGCAAACTGTCTGTTCGGTGAATCGACGACGACCGCTAAATTCTTCACTATTCGCAGTGTAAATCATCAGCTTCACACCGCCGAAATTTCGAAATCTGCTCTTTCACCGTACGACGATAAGAGATATCTAATAGATAATATCTCTTCGCTTGCCTACGGCCATGTGTCGCTTGAATGCTAGTCCTCAACTTCCTCATTGTATATAACAATTGTATATAATTCTTGTAAATAATTATTGTATAGAAATTAATGCCAATACTTCTTGCAATTTCTGCAGAACATAACTTGAATTGCCAAAACAGCATATGAAAAGATTGTGTAAATATTTGTGGAAGACCAATTTGGTTTGGAAAGAATCGATGCTTGACGTGGTCACTGTGTGTGTGTATTTGTTGACTAGTTTTATGTATAATAATTGTTTATAATTCTTGTATATTTCATGTATATAAATATTGTATAGAAATCAAATCGATTTGCTTTTTGCGCATTGTGAAAACATCATATGGAAATATTGTGTATATAATTTCAGAAGATTAAGTTGGCTTGGAAAGAACAGTTGAAATTTATACTCGTTGTGTGTATATTTGGTGAAAACTTTTCGAATCGTAAAGATATTTGTGGAAACATGTGTTTGCTTGGAAAGGACTGATACAAGATGTTGTATACATGTATATTTGATGAACACTTTTTCATTTTCCAAGACAATTCGAAGATTTAAGATATGGAACTTTGTACATAATTGTTTGGACATTTTTAGATTTGGAAAGAGTTTAGTTAAAAGACATATAACTTTCCAATGCATTATTCATCGATTGTGTTGGTGGGAAAAAAAATCTCAAACGACTTTGTGTTTCTTCCAATATAGAATATGCTTATGATTCTATAAAAACTAACAAATGCTGATATCTTGAACGACCAATAAAGTAAAGAATTGAGGTTACAAATGAATGTCTTCTCTACTTACGATAAATTTCAGAAGTTGTCTTTCTGAGCGGCCCCGTGATAAATTATAGACTTTGAATGGTTGTATATGCACAATATACATTTGAGAAGTGTCCATTCATACAGGTCTGAAATATTATGAAAATTGTGGGAGGCATGGGCTGGGTCCAACGAAAATATGTCAAGTGAAGCTGAGTTCATCTAAGGTTACGTGCACCTCTTACTCACATACTTCAACATCGATTAAGCTAAGACTGAAAGGAAGTACGAGAAATGTTTCATTGATATTTAATCTGATAGCCGAGAATGAGTTCAATCGAGTTATATAATACACAAAGAAGTTAATTGTTTGGACATTTTTAGATTTGGAAAGAGTTTAGTTAAAAGACATATAACTTTCCAATGCATTATTCATCGATTGTGTTGGTGGGAAAAAAAATCTCAAACGACTTTGTGTTTCTTCCAATATAGAATATGCTTATGATTCTATAAAAACTAACAAATGCTGATATCTTGAACGACCAATAAAGTAAAGAATTGAGGTTACAAATGAATGTCTTCTCTACTTACGATAAATTTCAGAAGTTGTCTTTCTGAGCGGCCCCGTGATAAATTATAGACTTTGAATGGTTGTATATGCACAATATACATTTGAGAAGTGTCCATTCATACAGGTCTGAAATATTATGAAAATTGTGGGAGGCATGGGCTGGGTCCAACGAAAATATGTCAAGTGAAGCTGAGTTCATCTAAGGTTACGTGCACCTCTTACTCACATACTTCAACATCGATTAAGCTAAGACTGAAAGGAAGTACGAGAAATGTTTCATTGATATTTAATCTGATAGCCGAGAATGAGTTCAATCGAGTTATATAATACACAAAGAAGTCTCTTCGTTGAAAATGTTTAAGCTTTGGTTTGAAACGGATTACACAAGTTACACGCAACCCAGTCCATCTGGTTTAAATGGTCTAATGCACAAGACGAGGCGTTTTTCAGTTCCGGCAAACGCTCGTGCAGTATTGGAATCTTCTTCAGCAGAAGATCCCACTCTTCCAAACGCAGGGAAATGCCGCTCCGAGTGGGACGCTCTCTCGTGGAGTTTGGAGGAAGGAAATAACGACGGATATTCACGCACTTGAATTCCTTGTTGACTGAAACATAATACCGTCCTCCAACGTGTTGGTAGTAGTCGACGGCCTGCCCCGATTTCAGCAGATCGACATTTCTCTCGATTTCGTCGAAATGGCTGAGGAATCTCACCCACGCCGCCTTGTTGAACGAGGCTCCCTTCTTGGTTGGGAAAGACTTTCCATTTTCCTCATCGTATTCGCGTATGTGTACCATTATTTCGTCCTTGTACACGCTGGATGTTAGATAACGTCGGTTGCCGATGGATTCCTTAAAAAGATGATTGCCAGTCTACAACAAATGAATGCCATGTATAAGAATTTAAAGACTTAATCAAAAATAAAAATAAAGCTCATCCACACATACATACGCACACACACACACATACACCAACAATAAACGCAATTTCATAATCGTGTACAAAGGTAATATAACGAAAACTTAATTATTTTCTTAAAATACTAGAAGTTTTAAAATACTCACTGTGGATGGAAACATAGTTCGCCTTGTAGAATTCATCGTCAAAGGTGTATCCATTAAGATATGAACGTGATTCACTAGTCTCTAAGTTTCGGAATTAGAAGATTACACTTGTTGAATATGTCACCAATGCCAAGGAGAGTGAAAATTTACACATGAGTTCAATTTTTATATTGGATGGAGCACATTAATATGATCTGTGCAGGCTTGCCATTGGTTGTCGACAATTAATATGAACAGTCGCCGCATTGATAACACTATGCATGGAAGCGTGTGATTGGATGGATAGCTGTCACTTTTTCAGGTATGAGTATTTGATGACACAACCCATATTTACACATATCTGCGGTTGCCTTCGTTTATATGGCGCAAAAGGGGGTCGTCCCTCGATCGCTAATTAGATTAGCGCGCCGTGGGTGGTGATTAACGTTGTGGGTGTGGGATGGGATTGCTCGCCTGCCATTGGCCAGTACGCTGACATCGCTATGAATATTAATTAGGTCATATGACGTCATAAGAGGTCAAAAAGGTAAACAATACGCTGTCACAAGTAGTTATTTATATCGGGTGATATAGTATCACCAGTCTGTTTTGGGAATTTTGATCGAGTGTCACCATATTATCTACTACTTGCAGCCTTCATTTACATGTTCGCACATCCAGATTCAATATTTAAATGTGACATAGGCTACTTGGAACATAATTAATGTTTGTTCATAATCGCATCCAGTCTAAGCTCTCGTATGGTGACTTCCTGTTTTGAACATGTATACAAACTTACAATAGCCTAAATTATATAGAAATGTTTCCATAATACAATACGCACTCGAATAACACACATACATGTACGCATGCAGATATTTCAGTTTACAATTCAAACTGACGAGTAGGCCTATATACAGCTAGATTACATGACATAGTTGCAACTGGCCTTGTTAGCTACACCGGTAACCGAGAGCGGCATTCGTCTGTTGGATACAACGGACTGCGGTTCAAGCTCCGGGCTGGGAGTTGACATTCAGAGAGTTAGATTATCTCGGGCTAGAACGTGTGGGACGCAGGAGTGCAAGCTGCTGCGGAGCGACCTTGGGCAAGTTGCTTACCCATCATTGTCTGTGGGAAAGGCAACGGGAAACCACTTCACTCATCTCATCCTCAGGGGCGTAAAGCCAATGAACCTGCCTTCGGGCGGAGGACCATCATCATCAGTTGCAACAGATTAGGCTATAACAAGTTTTAGAGGATTATTATTAGGCCTATAACAGTTACTATGGCGCGCAGAAAATCGCATCGTATTCGTACTCTGCAAATTCTAAAGCGCTGCTCGAAAGCCAAGCACAGGGCACCAGCTTATTCACGAGCACTGGGTTGATTCAAGCAACGAATGCTCCAAGTATCCGGCGACGATTAACTTAATCATTTAATTGAATAATTGACAGTTTAATAATTGTTGTTGACTGTGTCGTGGAAGATCTGGCGGCCACGAGGAGGTTGTTGGGCTGCATTGTATCGCAGGCCCTGAATAAGTCTCCCGCCAGATGGCGTTTAATTTATGTGACCTCATATTTATAGCCATACAATTGTTTTGGTCTAACTTTTGAGTGTCCGACGAGCAATTAGAAATGACTCGTAAAATGCCGAAACCTGATTCTGTGCCGTTTCCCAATCTGCGAATGTTCTGGCTGGAATCGACAAAACAAATTGTCAGGGTCTACATACGAAGTATCTAGAACCCGAATCACAGCCTGTAATATTATGCAATTCATGCAATGAAACAGGCTCAATGGCTCATTTCATATCACATTAATATTTTATTTGTCACAGAACTATCTCAACAATTGATTTCTAGAAACGAAATTTCTCCGACAGTTCTGGTCCACATAAACCATCCCTCCCCTTCTCTCCCCGTCCGCCCCTCCGTCCTCTCATCTCTCCCTCCCTCGGTAGATGCGTCAATCCATCCCTCCTTCCCACCCCCGACAGCCGGTGTCATGAAAAGGATTATCCCCCCTGAAAGCTATCCGGGGGGATGAATTAATCTATCCCCCCGGATGGAATTAACCGGTCTAGACTATCCGGGGGGATAAACCATTCTATCCCATTTTGTGAAAAATGCGTATAATTAAAAAAATTATACTCTAATCAAAATTTAAAGTCACTCTAATTGTTTTAAGTGACCTAAGCTATGCTCAGAGAAAGGCAACTCGAAATTATTTAGTGTCTCCGAGTGTTTTTAAGTGTTTTAAATGTTTTAAGTGCTATAAAACCAAAGCAAAACAAATTATCTAGTATAAATAAACATACCTGTTAGTGTCATTGTTCAAAACAAAGCAGATGAAAATAAATTTGCAAAAATAAATGCACGCGGAAGTGTTATTTTTGACTTTTCCTCATTTTGGGGATACTATTAATATGGGGGATACTCTATTTCGTGACACCGGCCCGCTCCCCTCTCCTTCTTTTCTCTCTATCTTTCTATCTATCTATCTATCTTTCTATCTCTCTTTCTCTGTCTCTCTCTGTCTCTCTTTCACTCCCTGTCTCTCTGTCTCTCTGTCTCTCTATCTTTCTCTGTTTCTCTCTATATCTCTTTCTCTCTCTCTCTGCCTCTGTCTCTGTCTGTCTCCGTCTCTCTCCAACACGATTGCAGGAATACCTACAGCGGCGCAAAAGAACTCCGTCTCCCCTTCTCCACCGTCAGCTCTAAAATAATTGTAGACTGATGTTCATTTTCATAATATAATAATTTTGGTCAATCGTACCAGTTAGCTATAATTCACTCAATTTACAATTTTGACCCTAGACGAGCAAGGAAAATTCTTTTTTATGGCAGTTCATTTACATAATTGAAGGTATACAATCATGTGCAATATAATAATTGCCTAATCTGGTAGATTACAAACAAGAAAGGCTCGGAAATGATGACAACCGGATCCAGTTTGCTTGCCATAATTACTTTCTAAAACAATAGGTAATCGTTGTGCTGGTATTGCAACTGAATCTCAATATATGGACATGTAGCCTATGAAGTGAGTGCAGGAATCGCAAGTCCGCCAAATAGACTGGACAATAATTAGGACCAATAGTTGCGGATTACTAAAAGTCCCACGTATTAAGTATAAAAAAGTCGCGTTAATAACTTTTGACCAGCAAAACTTAATAATAGGCTATACTTCGGTACAAAAACGTGAAGTCATATCCATTCTCAGAGGATGGAGCTTCTTGTAATCGCCATCATCGTCGCTGTTACAGGCAGGTGCATCATTCACACAATTATTAATTTTTACTATTCTGCTTTAACCCTCGGGCTACCAAGCTTTTTTGTAACACTGACTACCAAGATGGGGGTGGTTACCACCCCCACCCCCCTGGATTTTGGGTTTGGTTTGAGATATCATAACTTGTAATACACCAATGGATTCAGCATTCATTTCTGCACAAAATGGTATATTTAGGTTTAAAATATATGAAAGCACCCCGAAGTTATGAATTTGTTACCGTAGGCACCCGTCGATTCCACAAAATGTATAGGCCTACTTTCGCATAAGCAAAATATTAGATTCTGTGTTTTTAACATAATTTATTTATTTAAAAATAGGAGTTTAAATATAATAAAGTCCAATATCCAACTATAAAAACTAGTAATAAGATAGTTTTAATTACAATAAAAAAGAAAAAAACATGTATTAGCTGCTGAAAAACCTTTACGCAGACTTATCGGTTTGCGTTGTAAAAAAACCCAACATTTTCACACATTTAAATTTATTTTGAGCACTTCCGGTCATCAAATATCAAATTAATTAGTATCAAAAAATAGCCCTAAATGCCCTCTATAGAATGGCATAATTTATTTCTCTTGAAAAATTAATTATGAATAATTTTTAATAGGAAAAACATGAAAATTTAATGAAAATAAAACACCTTTTTATATATTTTAATTTATTTTGAGCACTTCCGGTTGTCAAAAGACAACTCCGTGACCACCAAAATGTAGCCCCACATTCCCTCTACAGAATGGTGTAATTTCTGTCTCTTCATGTCAAAGGACGGATAAGATATAGCCGATAATCTAAGGGGGGTGGTATCCACCCCCTCTGGTGCCTCGGGTATATCGGGTATAACTTTTGAATTGTATGGTACATATGTATATCATCACACATTTTAGCTCAAAATGTGCGCTAATGAATCCTCTACAGCTACCTAAAACGTCAAAATTTTATTCCAAACGAAAAAGTTTTATTTGGGAAAAACCTAGGGGTGGTGGTTACAACCCCCCCTGGTAGCCCGAGGGTTAATTTCTTATAATGTTTATAATGTTTTCATAGATAAAAAGGGCAGACCCAAAATGGATCGCAACTCCATTTATAGAGTCATCTATAAGCTTATTAGTTGAAAACAAAGTAGTAGGTAATAGCGCATCAATAATAGTCTAACAATAGTGAATGTGTAACATCACAACGAAATGGTACCGCAAAATTTAATACAAGGCGTATAATTATCAAAAGAGTCTAACTCTAAATTCAAGGTATGTCCGCCTTCGTTTTGACACTCAAAAGTCATGAAAAGACACTTACAACCTCGTAAACGCTCGAAAAGAAATGTCTACCGAGATTATTATTTGCACATTTCAACAGCAGTGGGTGCCACTGCCAGGATACAAGCTCACAGACACTTCCAGGCCAACTCTGGCTATGAGGATGTTTATCTTTCTGCATGGTTGTATGATCATTATTAATTTTTGTTGCAATGAGAATGAATGTGGCTGGACAGCACTTCGTATGAGACACGTAATAATTATGTAGCACATAAATTATATAGGCCTATATATAATATGTTAGCCTGGGCCTATTAGCCTATAGTATATAATATATTATAATAATATAGCCTATTCGTTTAGGCTAATAGAATCAGTTTGACAAGACTCAACACGGCTGGCCATTGCAGTAGACCTAATAGGCCTAATTATGACATTAGCTAGGCACTCGCGAGATTAGCAAAGCGCTCGTGAATAAGCCAATGCCATGCTACTAGCTTCATAGTAGCACTTAATAAATTCAGACTCTTTAAAGATTGCTACGCAAAGGTAGCCTAGTCGATCGCCAGCAAAGAGTCCATTTCTTCCAAATTGTTCAAAAGCGATGGGCCAGCCTTTTTAATTTCGAAATTCTGTCGATCTTTTTTTATTTGTTTGAACGAAATCCTGGCAAAAATGTAATTAGCATTTCATGTTTTCACACTATAGGCTACCATGATAGCTCAGTAGGCTATCTTACTGATTTTCACTTACCTCTATAGGTGCACAACAAAGTCAATTGGAAGGACCGCAGAACACACTGAGAGTGGTTGGCTCGAATGTCACCTTTAAATGTTCATCTCCAGCTGGAAACTGTATCTGGATTGACTGGCTGAAATTTGTGCCTGGTGCAAGTCCGATTACTATTTTCAAAGGTCCAGGGACACTACTGGACGGTGTTGACAAGGATCGCTACAGTGTTGACAATTCATCCGGATGTGATTTGGTTATTAAAAACGTTCAACTGACAGACGCCGGACGATTCATTTGTTCAACTATCAATTCATCAAGTCAAAATACGGTTTCAGCGTATCTTATTATATTAGGTAAGTAATTTGGGTTTTTTCAAGAATGTATGTAGAGGTAGCCTAATTCTATTTTGTCAACAGTACCACTGTACCAATTTATCTGTCGGGCCAAAGTGTCATGATTAATTGCATACGTATTTATCGATGTAGAGGTCTATTCGTTTTTCTATAAGCCTAGTGATGTACTTATGTATGTCCAGGGCCGGCCCTAGCTATAGGCAAAGTAGGCAGTTGCCTAGGGCGCCGCAGCCTTTGGGGGGCGCCGCGACACCGGCGAATTTATTTTTGTACACTATATTGTTTTAAACTCAGGACTTTCGCTAATGGAAAGAATTTAAAACAATGTCTTCAAGAAAGGGTCAGTAACTGAGGCAGGGCCGACCTTAGGCATAGGCAAAGGATGCAGTTGCATGAGGCGCCAAGTTCCAGGGGCGCCATTTCCATCAAAGAGGGCGCCATTTCAACAACAGTTTATTTTAATATTTTTTAAAACTTATACCATTCTCCACACAATTGAATATTATCCAGCCTTCAGTGTACTAATAAAGAAAAATAGAATGAATTACTCAGTTGAGCGTACAAGGCCGTGGTTAGGGGGATGTTTTGGGTGTTTGAACACCCCCGAAATGAAATAATGTAAAAATGAAATAATTGCGCATTTGCTAGCACATGACAGTGTGTAATGTAGGCCTAATTTTGAGCAGAAAATAGTAGAAAATCGCGGTAAAATAATGTTTTTGGACGTCAGTAAATTTGACGACTAACCAAAAAGTCATCAGAAAATTTCGCCCAAAAAAGTCGACCGCAGCGTGTACGCACCTCAAAATTCACGGTCAAGAAAACATACCCACTCTGGCTAATTCAGATTCTGACGTGGGCTGAACAGATGAGTGGGAATCTAAGGGCGCCAAACGCAGGCCTATGCCTGGGGCGCCAAATGTATGCCTTGCCTAGGGCGCCATTTGGGCTAAGGCCGGCCCTGTGTATGTCACATGCGCTTATAGATGAAGTGGCTCGGTAAACGCATGTTAAAGTCACAGGTCAATTTCGGCTCAGGTCCGGATTAAGCCTTCGGGGGGCCCGCCGCCATATTCTCAGGGGGCCCCTTAATCGACCCTCAACTTCCGAGACCATACTTTTACTCTCCCGCATGTTTATGCATGCCCATAATTGATTAGGCCTAGGCTATATAGGCTATAACTCAAACTTAATTATGTGTAGGCCTAGCTTAATGAAATACTTAAATATAATTAGGTCTATTTGTAAATGACACTTTATAAACGTCAATGCAGTAGATATTGTAAAGTTTAGCCATTTATATCCTATGATATACCGAGTTTGGTAACGCGGATACCGGGATAGGCTATCAAGGAGGACAGAGGACAGTCCCCAACATTTTTGGATACAGAGATGACTGTATCCCCAAATACTTCAGAAATATTTCAGAAACATCATAAATTTCTACAATGTTATATCTAGGCTAATGTTTTTCTAAAATGAGCAATTTCGTTAAGACGACAGCTTAAAATGCTAACATTAGACCTAGGCTATAGTGTAGTGTGCAAATTAAAACATTTAAACAATAATTGTTGGAGACATTCATTGAAGTCTAACTCTTTAACCACGTCATTAGCACTGATATTACATGTATGAGTAATGTTTCAAGATGATAGCTAAAAAAGGTGAGGGTGCAGTGTGCAAAAATTTGTAAGTAATATTATTGGGAGGCAACTCTCTGAAGTCCTAAACCACAACCATCAGCATTGAAAATGAGCAATTTTATTAAGATTAGCTTTACTGCTACAATAATGGTGTGGAAAGTTAAAAAATGTAAACAATAGGGAGAGGACAATAATTATTAAAGTCTTAATCGTGTCTTTCAGCAAATTTAGTTGAGGTGACAGCTGAAAATGTTACCATCAAAGTTTGGAAATTAAACAAATAAACAATAATAAAAACAAAAAATTTCAATGGGGAGGGATGTGCATCACGTGCCCTCCCCAAACCCTACGCTGCTTGAAGCCTCGGGCCTCGGCGATCGTCCTCCGGTTGCTCGTGCAGCTCGTTCGCCCCTCCTCTGAAAAGCCAAGGTCAAGTCTCTGCCTGTTCGGGCGCCATGCATGCTATGGTTCACGTTTTTTTAACTCTTGGCGGTGACAAATTGGTCAAGAATGTAATTGAAAGGAACAGTATATCTAAGAGACCATAGCAGAAATATAACCTCTAAAACATATCAGACTCACAAATTTCAGGCTCAACAAAATTATGTAGGTCTGCCTTCAGAAGCCTTCATTGCATGGCGCTTAACTACCATTAAACATACCGATCCTGTCCTTCCTTTGACCCATCTGACGTGACTGTTACTTTGGAGTTAATGAAAAATAGGCCTATCCAGTTTTTGAGCAGAGGAATAGACTCTATACGCTAGGCCTATTTCTTTTCAAAATCGCCTTTTTGTGCACCGAAAAATTGAAATATTACATTGTTTTTCATCATCGTTTTTTTTCATCAACAGACCTACAATAATTATTATAATTAGGCCAGTAGTCTTTTACCGGCATCATAAGAGGCATAGGCGTATAGGCTATAGGGGGCCCTTGGTGCATTGTTCGCTAAAAAAAATAAATCAGCAAATGACCTAAATTTACCCACTGTTCTTTAAGTGAAGTTGAATAAATGGGAAAATGCACACTAAAAATTATTTTTTTTTCGAGCACGGGGGGCCCCCTGATGACGGGGGGCCCGCCGCCATGGCAGACATGGCATACTGGTTAATCCGGCCCTGTTTCGGCTCCGTACTCCTTGGCCGATAAAGCAAAAGGTTGAAAAGGGAGAAATTAAGTTTCATTAAAGCCTGGCGGTTTGTATCATGATTGCTAGTCTCCCCTAAGAGCGTGCTGATATTTTAATTATGTCACAATAGAACTATGATGTTTAATTGTAGAGACACATCCTAAGTGCTCGACGACATATGCATCTAGCAATAGCACAGTTCAAGGAGACAGAGTGCAATTGACATGTGAAGTGACTTACAATGGAATATACAAAGGAGCGTCGATGCATTGGAAAGGAGTTAGAGATGCCCCGCAAGCTGTTGAAAATGCAAACAATATCAGTGTGTCTTACTCTGTTGTGGCGTCTGCACCCGAGGTTCCATCATACACTTGTGAAACTTCGTTTGCATATAAAAGTGATGATAATGGAGAACCGATTTTGGGTTTGGCTACAAACAACCTTCCAGATGCCAATTGTTCAACATCTGCCATCAAAGTTTTCTGTATGTATTGAATTTCATAATATATAAAAATTTGATCAGTTATTTGAAGTTAATTCTCGTACAGGCCTGTCAGCGTAGTTAGAAACATACAATTTATCAGTCCGGCAAATTTTGTAAATTTGTCCTGGGCATGACGTTAAACTGCATCCATCCTCTGCCACAGGGAACCAACAACGTCCCTGTGCCGGTCCTAAGCCCGGACAAAAGGAGGAAGGTTTGCCAGATGGGTGGCGATACGCTGGCAGTGAAAAACCAAGACGATTGTAATCCGCCAATACCACGACACAAGTGACATAGCTACCCAGATGCTTCAAGGTGTGATGATGTGAAGCAGTCATGCACAGGTCGGTCAGGACAGACCGATGGAGAGAGTCGGTGGAGAGAGCGTGGGACACAACGGGCATTGACCCACGTTGTCCTTCATGCTTCTCTCCCAATATTCTCTTCAATCAGACAAGGTGGCTTAGATGCTCCAAGATGTTAATGGTATGGAGCTGAACTGCTGACCAGACAGGTTGAGGCAGGGCAACATGGCACGAGACAGACTCAGACAGAGAGTGGCGTCGGACTCCTACGGGCATTGAGCCTAAGGATATTGATGATGATGATGATGATGATGAAATTTTGTAAAGGCCCTATAAAGAAATACTCCATGTTTAGACATTTTGGGATAGAAATACGACGGCATCGCTGCAGGTACATGATTGTGTATTAGTTTGTCCATTTGAGCGTCAATCTTTTAAGTGGGAGTAACAGGCCTATAAAATCATTTTTTATTTAAAATGTTTTGCCCGTCATTGTTTGTTACAAGCTTGTCATACAAGTAGCTACATTTAGCAGTGTTTGCATTACACTTTATTTTGTTTATAGATTTTTCAAAAGTTTCTAGTGTTATCATTTTTATTTTTGAAAAATATTCAATTTAGGCCTATTTATAAATTTTAAGGCAAACACGTCAATTGATCTGCTTTTTCAATACAGAATATTGTTGAGGAATCACAGGCGAACAAAATGATATAGGATATGTCAATATTTCCACAAACTTTAAGTGTTTTTCTCTATTATGAGCGAATTATGGTTATATTTATGAAAAACAACTTAGGAGCGATATCCTACGGTCATATGCATTATAATACATGTGACCGTGGGATATTGTTTAGTCCGAAGCCTTGCTCACGTTCTTTTGACGACGTCATTTCTGACGTCATTTCTGTCCGTGGGATAAAGTCGTTAAACACGCATCAATGCGCTTTTACAATAAATAATACTACAATTAAAATTATGATATTATGAACTGGTGATAGCGAGGCTAGAAAATATAATTACTGTAATTACAGTAAAACAGCAACTAATCAATGTCATATCTCAAAATTTATGATGCGCCTATTTTAGTTGTGGTTTCAGTGCAGAAACTGCTGGGGATGGGAAATGCAACGCGTAGATCTAGACGAGAAGGAGACGCCAGATGTAAGCACAGGGCATAGGAAGGACATTAAAGCACGTGAACATATTATTTTGACCGTGAGGGGTGGGCTGGTGTAGGGGCGGAATGCGATGAGGGTTGTAGGGGTGAAAAATCGAAATTTACCCGACAACGACGGCTACCCGAGAGGCGTGGGATGGGGTGGTCTGGATAGAGCTGGATAGGACTGAGTGGGTTGCGGTGGGGTAGGCGGGTGGGGAAACTAGGACGGAGTGGGGCGGGGTGGGCAGAGTAAGGACAAAGTGGGATTGCGAGCGGGGATGGGAGGGGCGGGTGAGGCAAAATTGGGTTTCGGGCGGAGTGATGTTGCGGGAGGGGTACTGGTTGCGTCGGGATGTGTGGCACGAGGGCTGGTGGGGCCAGTTTGGTGGGTGGGGCGGGGTAATGCAGGGCGGCAACTTGTCACCTCACTATCTACTGCAGGTTGCCCAAGCAATCTCGGTTTGCTGTCTGAAATCATTAGGCTATGCTTAGGATATGCATGACTGTGCCATCTCTGATCACAGATTTCTCCTCTTTGATGCACGAAGTAACTTCGTCTACAGGCCAACGCGTCATTTCCCTGTCTACACTAGAGGTGCTTCTGTGGTGAATCACAGCACACGACATCAAAATGCCCAGATTTAGCTGCTTCTCTTCTACAGGGATTGCGGAACAATTTGTGGGTCGTGTGTTCGAATCAGAAGGCTATTGATGAGTTTCTGCTGAAGGGGCTCTATATAATTGTTTTTTCGTTTACGATTTTAGTTTACAAATTTGTTCTAGATTCGGTTAGAGACGTTACTTTGTCGCCATCGTATTCTAATTATCCTCCTGGAACCGGAATTAACTGCATGGCAAAGGGACATCCATCGCCAACTTTTAAATGGCAGGAAATGAAAAACAATGACGTTTGGATGGATATTGAGAATCAGAATGGCAGTCAATTTACTATGAGCAATGCTTCTTTCAAGATGTACAGATGTGTTGCAATGAATGTCGTTAGGGGCAAGACCCACAATGCGACTTCAGTTGCGATCCAGTTTAACATTGCAGGTAATACTATGGCTATCAAGCTTCACCAGTTTTAAATTTGCAAGCCATAGGCCTACATGTAGAGCGTTTGAACGTAGTCTTTTCGCGTAAATTATCTCATTCTAGAACCCACAGAACTGTTTCCTGCATGGACAATGTTACACGGTCACTTAATAATCCTACACCAACGTAATCAAACAATGTTCCAATTAGGTCTAACGCATGAGCAATGGTAACTCACTTTCAATGCAAGGTCATAATCGACGAAGAATATAGAATTTCAAATGCGTTTCAATTCCTATTTAATTAGACCTACTTATATTATATTGAGACTGCATATCGCCATATTGTAATTGTAATTTTAATCGTGTGTAAACTGAGTGAGTATTCCTAAAGCGCTCAGTAAAACTAATCGCAGAGTAGCCTAACACGAGGGATTTCCAAAGATCGGTGTCCATTTAAATTAGAGATCTGATCGGGATGTCATGGAATGCAGGCAGAGGATGCAAAGCAGCTGCTATGGTTGGTTTTTGTGGATGACAAGAAAGCTTGTAAGGTAAAGGTTCGGATGGAATAGGGTAGAAATTCTGAAGAGGTTAGACTTCAATTGTTTTAAAACTCGTATGCATTACATAATTATTGCAAGAGTTTTTACTTACATTATGTTGAAAATTTACATCTACGAAAAATACTTTGTTTTAGGATTCAACTGCGACTTATGTTCGACTACGATAAGTGAGTTGGAAGATCGCGTTTGGTTTCACAGAAAAATTGGCTTTGCATTCGGCTCTGGATTCGGATTTATTGTCGCCATCGCTTTGACGTCTTTCATCTGTGCCATGTTGATCAAGCACAAATATCAGAGGCCAGCTGCCGGTAAGAGACCTTCAAGGTATCGAGCATAGAATGATGTAAAAAACGATGGAAACGGAAAAAAAAACGGTAAAAAAGTCGGTTTTTTCGAAAAAATAAAAACCGACACAAAAACGATAAAAAACGATAACGGAAAATAATCTGACTTTGCTACATCTAAAACCGCATTTTAACCTTGAAATCCTTGATTAGGAACCTGCTACACGCAGGATATCTCTTAAATGATGATGTTAAACGATGAAATAATGACTTTAGTTAGCTGAATCCTTGAGAGTTAGAGGAAAACATAAGGAATATCAGAAGAAAAAAATTAGGAAAATAATAACAGAAAGTAAATGAATAAAAAAAGATAATGAAAAAAACCGATAAAAAACGATGGGAAAAAAAACGAAAAAAAAGATGTTTTTTGGAAGAGAATAAAAAACGAAAAAACCTTTTTTACAACTATGGTATCGAGCACATAGCCTACTTTCTACAAGAAAAACCACCAAGAGCGATAGGCTACACATACCTGTAGTCGACGTGCATGTTGTAGTCTACATCGTGTTAAGATGACATACGGTACGGAACCAAAATCTTCACAGATATAATGTGTCGTTATAGGTATTGTTATGTTTAGAGAACAGTGATGAGTAAGCCTATTTGAGATTTCATACAGTTTTTATGTAATTTATATATTTATTTTTCACACACCCACAATCTCATTTTAATTATAATAGTGTTAAATAATCCTGGTATTTATGAATGCATTTAATTATGTATACGTTCAAAAGCATACAAATGCATGCATTCAGAAGATCCTGGAAATGTGACGTAAAATTATTTCCTTAGAAGATATTGCAGACATAATAATTATAGTTTTCCGTTTCGTAGATGGCGTTTCTCAGCATCAGGGTCACGAGATGAATAATTATTCTCCGTTACGCCAACAAGCAACGTCTTCGGATCATTCGATTCTTAGGACAGGAGTTCCAATAGTAAGCTATTCGTTTTATTCACCCCGATTATTGAAGAAGAAGACACTGTTTGACTATCGAATTTTGTATAGCGCGACAAACCTTTAAACCTTTCTTGGTTCCGTCTGCGCCCCTATCCAACGCAGATACAATGAGTACATCGACCGCACACTGTAGTTTTTGAAGATCAGACTTTTCAGAGAAAAACTTTACCACAATAAAGTAGCTCATATTATTTGAACATCTTGCACCTCAGACAAACTTACCGACTGTTCTGTTTCTTTTAGATTTTCAACTTCTCGTTTGCCTCCGGTCTACATCTGTAGAAATAAGCGACTCAACTGAATTTCCCCCCTAACTTGCGCAAATCGTGGCACTTCTAAAAGCTAATTTGCTCTATATTATAGGTTGGAGAACCAGAGGGAGCCTACGCAATTCTGGGAGAAGGCACAGACGCTACCGGATATGCGTTTCTCGAACAAAGACAGAGTGCCAAGACAAGCCAATGTCAATAGCCCTCTATAAGTGATGGCTGAGCTTCCCATAAAGGCCTCAGTCCATGACATCCATGTTGTAACCCAACCGATATTCAGACTTTACTATTTTACAGCGTGCAAAGGAATATCAATAGCACAACTGCAACGGTGTATTAATAACTCAGCGATGGTATTTCTACCCGAATTTCTGTCTGCAACTTGGTGTGAATCATTGATAAGGTCTACGGAAACATTTAATATCTTACATCAAAATATAACCAAGTTCAAGGCTTCAAGCCTCATATTAGGAAGGAAGATTTATAACTAAATCTTCCATTAACTCCCATACACAACCTTTATTCTTAGCATTTAAACTATTAACCATTGCACAAATCAGCTTCATCCAGACTTGTGATTTATGCACAAATACCACAACAAACTCATTATGACATGCATTCCTATCTTTTTCCCCTACCAAATTTACTGCTGGTAGGCCAACTAGAGGCAAAGCCGGATTATGAATTAATTTTTGCATGAACTAAACTATCCATTAAGTTTCAGGGCCCACTGTAAAACAATATGTAAAAAATATCTGTAGGCTATGCCACACATGAATAAAAGCATGGGAAAAACTTGAGTATGAGTGTTTTCTGAAAGTTTTTTGTCTATCTGGACAACCCTAACGTATCATAATATTATTGTTGGTTAAGTTAGTTAAGTTTGTTATTCATCCTTTGTATTTAATTAATGTCGCCACTAAAATGTGTGTTCCCTAATGTCTTTCGCACTTTAAGCTTCTGTCATATCCAATTTTTAAATCTACCAAGGTAAATAGACCCACCTCTGCTAGCGGGGCTTTGTCCCTTTGGTGTGCCTATGCTCCCAATCAATTTATGCGACTATTTTCTACTGTGATTAGGGGAGAGCGGGGCATAATGGGATATCGGGGTATAACGGGAAACTTCATTATTGTCGATCTTACTTACTTTTAAAATACGAAAAAAATATCCATCTGAAGTAAAGCATATTTGAGGGTGAAGGACAAAAGCAATAACGATTTTGATGCGTCTTGCAGTTTTTATGATGAAAAATTGATTTTCATGCTCTCCCAAGTAAGGTACGTCCATTATTCAAAAAATAGTCTAGAAACACTGGAGCTATATTAAATTTAAGTTATGCCATCCATGTGTAGGGTTATATATAAGGTCACATATTCCATATGAAAATTTGTATACGTTCAGTGTTTTGTTTCAAAATGGCGGATTTACATTTTTAGGGCAAATTGGGGCATAATGGGATACATATATCCCATTTTGCCCCAAGCTGTGGCGCTAAAGCAATTTTTCCCCATATTCTTTATATTGTAATATTTCGTGAATTCTTATTACCCCTCTCGTCTCGATCATTGTTTAGATTACAAAACGAGCAACAATAAAAAATATGTGGCACTTTTTGGAAATCATAGAATATTGCATGTTATGGGGCATAATGGTATAGGAATCCCATTTTGCCCCGGGTGGTGGGGCATAACGGGATTTTGGGACCTGTTGGTAAAAAATGTGTATCTTCTATGTGGTTGATGCTTAAGTAGATTATTCTAGTCCATGTTGTACGTTATATATATGTCTGCACAATGTGAGTACAAAGAAGTCCTGATTTCTTATTAATTATACGATGAAAACTTCAAAATGCCTTAAGTATCCCGTTATGCCCCGCTCTCCCCTACTTCTTAGTTGTTAAATTTATTGGCTCACATAACTCAATTTCTTTTTTAAATTACTCATTGCATAACATAGCCATGTATTATAACGTGTTATTATATTATGAGATCATAATTTCTTGTACAATGTTGGCATCAATAAATTTGATTTGAATTTGAAATCGAAGTGTCCTTTTTTTTGTGAAGGCAGTACAAGAACGGAAGTAACGTGAAATCATTGACGTAATTATTTGACGGCCGGGATCAATGACATTATTTCTTGATTCATGTTGACTCTCGATATCTACATGCCTTTGAATTTGATTATAGACTGCCTAAAAAATCAATCAGGAGAAAGACAAAAACAAACCAACAGGGACATGGAATGTGCGCACAATGCCACGAACTGGAAAGTGTGCAAACGTTATATAGGGTAGCCTAAATGTAAAGAGCAAGCATGAATGTGCTGGGGCTGGCGGAGAAACAATGAAAGGAAGAGACTTCAGGCGTATCCGGATTCGAAAGTCTAGAAGTCTTAGACATGTTTGTTTGTTTTTATGTGCGGTTGTTATATTGCCCCTTCAAGCTTGCTACTCAGAGGCGCTCCCGACTACAGAGCGGACACTGCATCGAAGTTTCACCCCGAAGCGCTGAGCAATTGCGAGTGAAGGACTTGTTCAAGGTCCCTACACGGCGACTTGAGGTGGATTCTGACCTGCAAGCCTTCGGCTGCAAGGCGACAAACATACCCACTACACCACCAGCGCTCCACAATACTATAGATGTTATTAGCCTATAGTTATTCACAAATGTAACATTCTTCCATGGTATCAGCTTCGTAGAAATGTTCTCTGAAGTTATCTTTTGTTTAAACCCAACGAAGCGATTAGCTTCCTACATGCTAACGCTCCTCGCACATGGGGCACACATGGGACCCAATTCATATGCTGTTAGGTTTTCGAGATAAATGAATGTGTCATCGCTCTGCAGCTGAAGACGTCGACTGATTGGACAAATCGCACTGGATGTGGTGTGATGCACGGGTGACAATTATACCGCTTCAAAACGCAATTCTCCTCACATTGTAGACCTATTTCGCCACAGAGTTGTCTAAACGTAAAAATCAAGATATTGATTTGAGATCTATTCAGTTATAAAACACAACAGATATTTCGTATAATAATAATATACTATTCGTTGAAATCATTCTTCGATTCTGTTTGTCACTACTAGCTTACAATCACGTAGTAAAAAACAAAATATCTCCTCTCTCTCTCCTCTCTCTCTGTCTTTCACCCGGAAGCAGACTTGAGTTTTTAAAACTATAGGGTGACACAAAAGTTCGTTCCCCGTTTTCAAAATGCGTTATCTCAGTAACGGCTTCATATTTCTTTATAATATTTTGTCAGTGTATGCATCATTCAAATGAAAGATACTGGTACAAATTTGATTATGATCCGGTCCGTTTTCACCATTATTTCTAAGAAAATGTAAAGACGACCAGTTTTTTGCGGAAAAACTGCGTTCATCAAATTTACACAGTAAAGAAAATGTGTATACGCCTAGCCTCGTATACAAGTGTGACAAGACACTATTGTTACCTATAGACATACACAGACGTAGGCTATTAGCGTACAGTATCTCCTTTCTGCTTAATGACGGCACTGACTCTATCCAGCATAGAAAGAGTAAGCCTACGCAGTGGCGCAACTAGGGGGGGTGCTGGGGGGGGGGGTGCTTGAGCACCCCCCAGGCTAAAAAGGTGACCCACGCAATTTTTACAAATCCGATGATTTTTTTGGTGCTTGGGGGGGGGGATAGGGGTCATTCGGTCTTTAGGATTACACAATCAAGCAAGTTCCTTTGGCACTCGCTACTTCGCACCATCGGCGCTTACAATAATAATTCTGAGCACCCCCCCAGGAAAATTTTCTGGTTGCGCCCCTGAGCCTACGTTTCGCCTACTCCAAAGATGAAGTTTAGTCCTTCGGTGATAGTTTGGGGTGGGATGACTGCCATGGGTCTCACTAAACTTCAATTTGTGCCAAATGGTACCAGACTGAACTCGCAGTACTACATACATAACGAACATTCTCGAGCATATCGTGAAGCGAGCGTTCGAGAAAGAAAATGACAACGGCAGTGTCACGCAACGAAAGTTGTTTGTTGAGCAGGATGGCGCACGCTGTCATACATCAGCTGTGACAATAACGTGGCTAGACGACAACCAACCGTCACACATAAAGCCGAAGTATTGGCCACCCAACTCTCCAGACCTCTCTCCGATTGAGAACTTGTTGAGTATTTTATCTCTCAGCGTTTATAAAGATCCTGAGCCAAAGAACGTTGATCAGCTCAGGCGTCGCCTCCAACGAGCGTGGAGATCGATAGCAGTTGGGACACTTCAGACGCTGGCCCAGTCATGCCGGATAGAGTAATTAAGCAAAAAGGAGCTACTGGACGCTAATAACTTACGTCTGTGTATGTCCTATATAGGTAACAACACGCTTGTATACAAGGCTAGGCGTATACACATTTTCTTTACTGTGTAAATTTGATGAACGCAGTTTTTCCCGCAAAAGCTGGTCGTCTTTACATTTTCGTAGAAATAATGGCGAAAACGGACCGGATCATAATCAAATTTGTACCAATATCTTTCATTTGACTGATGTATACACTGACCAAATATTATAAAGAAATATGAAGCCGTTACTGAGATAACGCATTTTGAAAACGGTGAACGAACTTTTGTGTCACCCTATAATTATAACGTACTTAATAATGATAGACCTAGACTCATAGGATTTGACCTTAAACAAATGTGACTCGTTACAGCTGGCGTAGAAATTGAATCTGAATCTATGGGTAAGATTATCTGTAGGTTTTAGTTTGAGCACATGAAACTGAATACCGTCTAACAGACTACTGACGTGGATTGTTGATGCTGTTTAGTAGGTCTAGCAAGGCACTTTAACAAATTTTGACAGCAGAAGTTAGTCGTATGCTGCGGCACGAGAACCCAAGTAGGCTGCAATAATAATTCTCAGAGGATGGAACTTTTTGTTATCGCCACACTCTTGACTTTCACAGGCATGTTCATTTTCATCATTCGTTAAATTACCTAATTCGTTTTTTTAAAATACTGTTTAAGAAATGCAGCGCACAAAATTAATAATATCGAAGCCCATTATTTTGTCTAAAGGTTAGGCCTATCTATTGAACAAGGAAGAGTTCGAAATTTCGCGCTATTAATGTAATTGGCTAAAAACAATTAATTTAGCATAGGGCGAAGGGCTCTGCGAGAAAGGACAACAGATATTGGACAGCAGAGTTCACACAGATAAGTCGGGGCACAGCCAAGAAGACAACGCCAAACCAGTGAAGCAATTCTGTATTCGATGCGCTGTGAGATAGGGAGCCAGTGTAGAGTATCACGAATGTAAGATGAAACGGAGGCATATTTGGGGATTCGACCAATAAGCCGGGCTAATCTGATGCCCTCTGCTTAACTTCAGAGCAGCGCTGTATAAATTTCGATTTCCAGATAACGATTTCTTCACAATAGGGCAAAGCATTTGACATTCGGAATATTGGAGAGATCATTTGCATTGTTTGATTGAAATTCTGGAGATAGTAATCATAAATGCTCATAATTTCACGTCGCGCTATGATTCCACAAAATTCAATTGTTTTCACTTATTTTTAGGTGCACAAGAAAGTCAGTTTGTAGGACCTGAGAACACATTGCGCGTTGTTGGTTCAAATGTCACCTTGAAATGTTCAACTCCATCTCGAGACTGTAATGGAATTGACTGGCAGAAATATGTCCGTGGTGCAAGTCCGATGACTATTTTCAAAGGACCAGGAACGATAATGAACGCTGTTGATAGGGATCGATACAGTGTCAACAATTCATCCGGATGTGATCTGGTCATTAGAAATATTCTACTAAAAGACGCCGGACTATTCATTTGCTCAGCAATCATTTCATCAAGTCAAAGTACAAGAAAGGCTTATCTTATTATACTCGGTACGTTGTACGTTATTGCTCGTGAATTTGTGGAAAGAATTTTACGTTTTCAAAGTTTTCTGTGGAACCTAAGTGACTAAGTCTGGTTATTAGATCTAACTTTCCATTAACATTTTTGAATTTTTTGGGTGAAACTTGGTCTTGTGCGCATTCATAGCATGAAATACTTTCAAGCCTGTAAAACTTGGTTTTAACCCTAGGTCTATTGAGGGGAAGAAGCGCTTACCATCCCGACCTAGGTTGATTGTAGGTTATGGTTGTATCTCAAACTTGTTTATTATCACGTTGGCCGCCATCAAATTTAACTTCAACAATTCTTACTTCTGGCCAAAATATAGGAAAAACCGTTAGGAAACCATGGGCGCCCGCAGAAATTTTTGCAGGAGGGGGCAAAAATTTTACGGTGGTCAGCGGTCACGGATAAAAAAAAATTCAGTCGCAAGAGCATGAAAAATACGGCGTTGGAAATTAAAAATAAGAGTGTTTTTTCAAAGAGGTTTCTTAATGCAAATTTCTCAGTTTCATTTTGTGTATTATTTTTATTATGAAGTGCAAATATTTTGTTAAAAAACCAAAAAGTAGGCCTAGATGTTAAAAAGCAGGTCCATGAAAGGCACTAGGCCTAAAAATATTTATTTCTATAGAGATTTCTAGACGTAAATGTCTGACTTTCACTGTGTTTATCATTAATTATTCGTATCGCTAGTGTTTTAATGCGAAGAAATTTGTTAAAAACCCAAAAGTAGTAGTTAGAAAAATAGGTTTCACTTTTCCAGGGGGGGGCAAGTGCCCCCCCTTGCCCCTATGTGCGGGCGCCCATGTAGGAAACTACTATTTTGGCCAACACTGTACACATTTAAAATCACTGCAGGAATCGATTTAATCTTCTATATACTTGAAAGTGTCATGGCAGAATACAAGGGGTGGGTCCGTAGCTCAGTTGAGAGAGCGCTGGTCGATAAACTGAGAGTCATCCACGCTACCCGGGTTCAAACCTCGCACAGGGCAAAAATTTATTTGAATTTTCCGTTAGCTGCCACTGGCGCTTTCTGTTGTGTCGCTTGACTCAGGTTCTGCTGAAAAATAAGATGGCCCCTCTCACTTCTGGCTTGGCCGAACCAGGAGTGATCCAGCACTTAGGCCATTAGTGTTAAGCCGAACCCACTCTGTAAAGCCGACCTGTGTGTCGTGCTATAGTGGGCCGTATTTCGTATAACCTGTACCTGTAATCATTCTGCGGTGTGTCAAATTGTGTAATTAAACGTAGATTATATAATTATAGATCGACTAGCTGCAAGTTCAAAGTTTAAAAATTTAGACTTTGCTAAACCCCGTCTATCCTCAGGAATATTAAATTTTATCAGATGTCATAATTTTACTGACTGGCATAACATACGAAGAAGAAGCGTAGGCCTAATCCATTAGCACTGGCCCAGGGTTTGACATGAGTGCATGCATGAAATTGCTAGCGACATCATTTCCTTATAGTCTCGGCATAAGAGGACATGCTGCCAGTTCTCAATATAATAGGCCTTCTCAGCTTACCCACTGACAAGGTAGGCCTACTGTCCGAATGCTTCTCACGGCTGAGTTATTTTTCTGACTCTGTTGGCATAGAAAACTCAAACCAATTTTGTGCCATAATTATGGTAGATTTCAACCCTGGCTTTTCGACTGATAGTTCAGTGCACTGCACTGCACTCATCACCGCCTTATCCCGCTATTCATTCATTTGACTAAGCATCCAAGACACGAGTAGGGACTTCATGTTTTCAAGCTCAGTTCTAAGAGTCTAAAATATCTTAAGAATATTGAAACTGATCAATCATTCAGTCGATTATGAAAAGTATAAAACATGAGATTAAGCGTTTCCTAATATCCTGCGTGTTGGTGTCAATGATGGCAAGAGTCTTGGAAGAGCGTTCTGACATTTTTTTAATTATTTCATTATGTTATTATGTGTGATTGCAGAGACTCAGCCCAAATGTAACATAAATGCGTCTGACGATAGCATACTTGAAGGAGATGAAGTGCAGTTCATATGTGAAGTAACATACAATGGGACAGACGGAGCATCGTTGGACTGGAAAGGAGTGACAGATGCTCCAGACACTGTGAAAAATGGGAGCACTCTCAGTCGGTTTTACTCTGTTGTGGCTTCTGAACCCGATGTTCCATCATTCACGTGTGAAGCTTCATTTGCATTAGAAACAAATTATTATAGCGGAAACCAGATTTCGGGTTTGGCTACAAACAAGATTTCAAATGCCAGCTGTTCAACAACTGCCATCAAAGTCCTCTGTAAGAATTTCGTTCATGATGTTAAAATCTATTGAAGCATTTCATTTGTCTTTATTTTCATCACATGTGCATTGTGCAGCACGTGTTTCATAAAATTTATTTGCATTGCAGTTTGCAATTGAATCAGAGTTTGCTGTTCATTGCGCGTATTGTCTATACCAGCGGTTCCCAACCCGTGGCCCGCGGGCCAAAAGTGGCCCGCCAGGCCTCAAAATTGGCCCTCATCTCTCAAAGAATTCACAAAAATATATAAAATTTGACAATTTGGACAGGATATAGAACATATAATTATTTTCTATTACAAGTTATTTTATTTGATGTCTATAAATAACATCAAACATTCTATTTTGAACCAATTATGACAACTTTATACACTTTTAGTTAATTAAATTTTAGCATTGAGACCCCTAATATCATATAACTAAGAAAAAGTGGCCCTCGTGTCCTTCAACTTAGCAAAAGTGGCCCTAAAGACAAAAAAGGTTGGGAACCACTGGTCTATACCAAAGCTCAAACACACTTGTCAGCATATCTATGTGATAATATAGGCCTATGCCCTATACAGAGTACAAGCTGAGATAAACATTTTGCTATGCAAAAAGAGCTCAATTAAAACCAAGGTTTCTGCTAAAGTGCACTTTGTTTATCCACCAACTCGTCGTTTCGGGGTTCCAATAAAAGTGCCGTGGTAGACCTAACCTAACGAACTCCGCCATAGGTTGTTCTCTGCCGGTGTCAGTCCGAAGCCTGGATAAAGGAGGAGGGCGACACTGTCACACTAATCATCTTTGATATGGCAGTGTCGTTAAGTGTGTTACAAGCCTATCCTAACATGTTAAAGTTTCCATGCATGCTGTTCCGCACCCGCTGCATATCAATCATTGTGATTCGTGTTCGAAAGTTAATCAGGATTCAGGAGGCTATTGATGAGCTTCTTTTCAGTTGGCGCTGTTTCAGATCCTGTTAGAGATGTGATTTTGTCGCCATCGCTTTTTAAATATTCTTATGGAACCGTCATTACCTGCTCGGCAAAGGGACATCCATCACCAACGTTTAAATGGCAGGAAAAGGATCCCTGTGGCGTTTGGATGGTTATTCAGAATTGCTCCACATTCTCCGTGACCGATGTTTCTTCCAAGCGGTACAGATGTGTTGCAATGAATGTTGTGAGAGGCAGGAACTACAACGCAATTTCTCCTGAGATCCAGTTTAGCAGCACAGGTATAGCTATTTTCAAGTTTTCTCTAGATCATACATCGATTAGTCACTGTCATTATAAAAACCATAGTCTACAGCCGAGACATAGTGACTCAGAGAGACAAAAGTTAGGATGCAGAACCGCTGCTTAGGTGGGTTTCGTTGAGGTCTAGATATCGAGGACCGGAGATGATTGAGCGGATTCAGGTTAGGAATTCTTAAAGAGGTGATACTACGGCTTGGAATGGAATACCTGTCTGGTGGTAAAAACAGGAAACTGGGGAAGATGTCCCATATCTTTACCGTATTTTCATTGCATTTCTTTCACATATTGTCAGATCCTGTTTCTATATAGGCCTATTGACATCTAACCAAAAATTGTTTTATGGAATCTAAAGAAAACTTATCGGTAACAACGATCAGTGCTTCAGGGGATCGCCTTGGATTTCACACTATAATTAGCATCGGTATTGGAATTGGTGTCGGAATCGGATTTATTGTTGCCATCCTATTGGCGTGCATTTACTTTACAATCTTGGTCAGACACAAGCGCCTGGAGCTTCATCCAAATCCATCTGTCGGTAAGAGACCTTTAAGGTATCAAACAAACTTTCTACTAAGGCAGATATGTGAGATATAATTTTAGTCTAAGTCAATTTCATGTAAGCTATCGTTCTGTGGAATCGATTGATCTGCAAAAGTGCTGTGGGTTTCACTATAGTAAGAATAAAAGGATGCATATTTAGACTTTAATATTTTTTATTTAGGCTATTAGTTTAAAATATTTTATACTTTTTAGTCTTATTGTGTAATTATTGACCAGAAATAAACATTTCAGTGCATATAGTATAATTACTGTCCTATTTAACTGTGACTTGACCGAGAGCAATTCTGAATAGGTATAGGCCTAATCTACATGTATGTTGAAGATGCGCTATATAAAACGTTGAAATAATAATACAGTTAAGAAATTATATAATAATTATAATAGCCAATTTATAGGCCCATATGCAGAAGCATGCGTATCTTAGAGGAGCCTCAAAATAGTACGTAGTTGAAGTGTTAAAACAGATATTTCAGATATAGTTTTTTGTTTGGTAGATGGCGTTGCTCAGCATCAGGATCATGAGATGAGTTCTTCGTCTAGCAAACACCCAGCTGTGGATAGGTCTACTCCTAGGACAGGGGCTCCATTAGTAAGTAGGCTACTTACTACTTAGTCGATTCGTTGTCGATTAATAGAAGAAGGCAGTGTTTGACAATATCAAACTTTGCCTTTCGTAACAAGAATCATAACTTCAGGCGATCGCCTTGGGGATTTGCCAAAACTCTCAGGGTTAACGGGATCCGTTCTTTCTCCACGCATGATGTTATTTGAATCATCGGGCTTCGAGTTTGGAACGTCTCTCAAAGGTCTATGGTCTATATCCTATGCTTGTCCGCACACAAAAAGTGCAGTGAAATAATTGCGCTAAGGGCTAGTATACTTCACGATTATGTTATTTCTCTCTATAGTCACTTTGATGTTAAGGTATTCATTTTCTCGAATATCTTCGAAGCACTCGTAGTGATTTGATGCAGCGTTCGTGACTTACTTTCAGGGACCGTTTTAGAACTTTGAAACTTTGGCAGATAGGCTACTTATTATTAAAATCGGTGGATTTTCTTTCGTGCTGGAATCAAACACCAGGTAGCCTATATTTATGGTTATTCAATATCTATGGATAGCATGGCCATACAAATGTAGGCATTGTCTTTCAGATCAGATAAGGTTAAATGCAGGACTATTAAAAGGGATTTTTTAGAACAGCACAACATTTTCTTTCCATTCCAACCCTCCGTGGTATAGGCCTATTACTCCCAATCGGAGGACAACAACCTTTTCTATACTTTTGACTGCTTAATAGAGGTGCTCTTACAACTGCACGGATCCATTTAGAACTGTACATTTTTTTATACAACAGTACTGCACATTTAAAAAGCCATGGTCAAAGGATTGATGAGAACTAAGCTTAGGCCTACATCCATTCCCGCATCTTATATTCATTTAGGCCTACGTTGTTGCTGAGAACGTGGGACACCGGAGCCAGTTGGTTATATAGCGCTCTGATGTATCTACCAATTAACTCTCAGATAGTTAATGGGTAGATACTGTCATAAGGTTTTCAGTCCATATGCATAATAGCTATAATATAATATTATAATAAAAAAATAATATATAACAATCTATAGCAATAGTCTATTATAGGCCTATATATTATTATAGTGGCGCCTGGTAAATACATTGTAAATAATAATTATGACATTAACAACAACAGTTTCGGCTGCATCACAATTAATAACAACGGGATAGTGCAGCTAGGATTACGGGTTTAATTGTCCGCGTCAGAATCAGGAAGTAGACAGTATTTAGGCCTACACAGATTTTGTATCTTCGTTTACTATCAATCGGGAAGACAACCCGCAACCCGAGACCCAGAATAATCTTGTTCATAGAGTCATACAGTCATACTTGTTTTTCTGTCTCACTGTCTGGAGAATGTGAATAGAGATACCAGGGGTCAAACTTTCGTTATGGCAGAATTAATGTTTCATAGGCCTACAATGCGTACACCAACCACATACTGCGTTTTCGAAGATCAAACGTTCTAGAGAGAGAATTAGCCACAAAAATCGCTTGTATGCAATGCACATCTTCCACCTCAGACGATTTCTTTTTGTTCTTCAATACTCAGTTTTGCCTCCGGGGGTGCATCTGTAGGAATATAATATAACTTAATTTAATTTTAATTTTAATTTACGCAAATCATGGCGGATCCTAAAGCCAGGGACGTAACTAGGAATTTTTGTTTGGGGGGGGGGGGGGCTTAAGCCTTAAGTATGAATAGTGCCTAAAGTGTAAAAAAAGAAGCTCCAGGACGCTCTATTGTAGGCCTAATTGGTCGTGAGTGTCGGCGCCGAAGGCGCAAAGTTGCGAGTGCCGAGGGCACGAAGCCCGTCCCGACTAGGGGTCTGGGGGAGCGTCGTAAACTCCCCAGCGGGGTCTGGGGAGCCCCAGCGACCAGCGCATTTTTGGCTGTGTCGACCTCAAATGGAGCCATTTTTAGGCTCTTGTTTGCCAGCTATTTGTGAACGGTAAAGTCGCGAAAACTTTAAGAATAAGTCGTTTTTCAGTGTCGCAAGGCTCAAGCTACCAGGATAACAATAAAAATCAAACTGCTACTGTAAAAGAGAAAGGTTTTGTCTTGACCGTAAGCTCCCCAGCGCATTTTTGGCTGTGTCGACCTCAAATGGAGCCATTTTTAGGCAGTCATGGCCGGTCGTCCGTAACTGCATGGACGCCAGTGCTGGCCAAATCAGTCAAAGGACGGCGTCCTGCCTTGAAAATAAGTGCCAGGACGCCGTCCATGACCGTCCTGGCACACTTTAAGCCCTGAGTATGACGAGTTCGCTAATCTATTTAGCCGTAAGCATAAAACGGCTTGATTCATTTGGAGGAGCTTCAGCTTCGTTTGGGGGGGAGGCTTAAGCCCCCCAAGCCCAACGCTAGTTACGTCACTGCTAAAAGCTAATCGTCTCTCTATTGTAGGCTGGAGAACAGGAATCAACCTATGCAGGCTTGGGAGAAGATCGAGATGCCAACGAATATGCATCGCTCGAACAAAGACAAAAAGCAAAGCCAAACAAAAAGTCAAGGCCTTAGTTTGCGTTGTAACACAAGCGATACTTAGACTTAACACTTTTACAGTGTAGCCTACAAAGAAATATGAACAGCATAACTCCAATTATTGTTTATTAGGCCTAAACCTAATACCTAAACGAGTGTATTTCTACTCGAATTTCTCTCGTGATGTGAATCTTGCTTCATATTGTGAACGCAGGACTTTTTCAACTATACATACTAGACTAATAGGTTGTTTCGAACATTTCATCTAAAGTCGGTAATCATCAAGTGTGTGCTATGGATATTCTACTCCGAATTAACTTGTATTTTGCTAAACTTGTAGGCTACCTACAGAATTATCTCGTATTATTGATTGCTGCTCTGTTTTCACCCGGCATCCTCGGTTGCGCTCCATCTTGCATGTATACAGGGCCTACCTACGCGGTCTCTGACGAAGCGCGTCGGGCCACTCACTCCGATATGAAAGTGCGACTCCTAGTTCAACGGGCTTAGCTTCCAGGCAGCGCCGAATTTCTCGGTTGTAGGTCCGCCCTTCTGGAATGCCCCTCCTTAGAAGCTGCGAATATTACACCCGATCACTCCACCTTTCTTTAACAAATCTCTCAAGTCTTTCTCTTTTGCCATGGCTAGGCTGGGACGCTTTGATTAGATTTCTTTGAGGGGCAATATAGAATGAAATGAATGAATTATTATTGGTGGACCTGGGAGTCGACCCCCAAAAAGTCGACCCCAGTCGATTTGGGCATCCCAAGTCGAGTCGAGTCGATTAGGCTCACCGAAACTGACCAAAGTCGATTTGTTTAAAGAGAAGTCACTTGAAGTTGTTTTTTCGCTATTCGACTTAAACCAACTTTAGACACAAACAAACCTAGATTTTTCAATTGAAAACATTTATCGTGAGACTAGACAGCATTTAAGCATTTCAGAACTAGGTAGATTCTTTGGAGACCATGCGTAATTATATAAAAAATGTAAACATAAATTCGCATATTAAGCCCTATTCCAGCACGGTGTTCATTATGGCACAGCGCTACAATGCAATAGCGTTCAACACTGGGGGAAATAAGGATCAAAAGCCAGAGTAGGCCTAGCGATAATAATTATTAGGACAAAGCCAGAGGCATTATTCCTACCTTGGGCAAAAAAGAATCACTAGACTGTCTCTCGTCCCTTTCTCTCTATCTCTCAGTCGTTCTCTCTCCCTCTGTCTCTCTGTCTCTGTCGCTGTCTCTCTGTCTCTGTCTATATATATATATATATACATATATATATATATCCAGGTTTCCCTTCTCATCTACAGCTTTTAACTATAGGGTCCGCAATCCATTGTTTTCAAGCCCTGCTATATAACCTTTCGTGCTCCCAGGAATACCTACAGAAGCGCAAGAGAACTCCATCTCCTCGTCTCCACCGTCAGCTCCATTATAGGCCTACAACTTAGGCCTATTAATTTTGACATCACTTGACTTATGCTCATTTTCATAATAATAATAATAATAATAATATTGGTCAAGCGAACCAGTTAGCTGTAATTCATTCAATTTGCAATTCTTACCCTAGACTAGGAAGTAGAATTCATTTTAAGAGTATCTCATTTGCATAATTATTGAAGACCTACATTACAATCATGTGCAATTTTACTTAATCTGGTAGACTACAAACAAGAAACGTTCCGAAATGATGAAAACCGGATCAAGTTTGCTTGCGATAATCATAATTACTTTCTAAAACAATAGGAAATCGTTGTGCTGTCATTGCAACTGAAGCTCAATATGTGGACAGTCATGTAGCCTATAATTAAGAGCGTTCAGCAACCGCAACTCCGTCAAACAGACGCGGACAATAATATTATTAGAGCCAACAGTTGTGGATAACTAAAAGTCCGTGTGTTAAATATCAGTCGCGTTAGTAACTTTTGACCAGCATTAACTTAATCATTGGCTATACTACGGTCCAAAAACGTGAATTCATATTAATTCTCAGAGGATGGGACTTCTCGTAGTCGTCATAATCCTCGCTGTTACAGGCAGGTGCATCGTCATCATTTACCCAATTATTAATTTTTCTAATTCAATCAATCAATCATTTTTCGTTTAATCAAAACTTCAGGCTGGCTGAACGCAGCATGTTACATAGGCCTACAGCTAATTTTACAAAGGTTTAAATATAAGTTCAGTTTATATATGCAACATAAATAAATATCTTACTTGAATTAATATTAATTAATATTCTGTGTTGGCTTCTAATACTGTGTTTGTTTCAGGGATATTAGTAAGGCACTCGCGAAGTTAGCAAAGCGCTCGTGAATAAGCTATTGCCTTGCTCTTAGCTTCATAGCAGCACTTAATAAATCCGGAATTTTTTTAAAGATTGCTGGGCAAAGGCAGTTCATCGCCATCAAGATGTCAATTTCTTCCAAATTGTTCAAAAGCGATGTGATACTTTTTATTTATTTGAAAGAAATCCTGGCAAAACTGTTATTAGCATTTTATGCTTTCACGCTATACCATGAATCCATGATGCCTAACGCTCATTATCTGGTGATTCCGCTTACCTTTAGGTGCACAAGAAAGTCAGTTGGAAGGACCGCAGAACACATTGAGCGTTGTTGGCTCAACTGTTACCTTGAAATGTTCATCTTCATTTAAAAATTGTAACGGAACTGACTGGCAGAAATATATACCTGATGCAAACGCGATAACTATTTTCAAAGGACCAAGAACTATAATCAACAGCATATATATTGATAGAGATCGATACAGTGTTGACAATTCATCCGGATGTGATTTGATTATTAAAAACGTTACACTGACAGACGCCGGAAGATTCATTTGCTCAGCTATTATATCATCAAGACAAATTACGGTTTCAGCGTATCTTATTATATTAGGTAAGTAATTCGTTATTTCAAAAGTGTATGTAGATGTAATTCCTTTTTGTCAACAGTGGGGTCTACCAATTTATCTGTCGTAGACCTATAGGCTTTCAATCAATGCAACGGGAAAAGGTGACAGAGAATAGAGACGCAGCGTATGACTAAAAAAGGACATCACCTGTTTTGGCGGGGAAAATGGTATCTTTTACCCAACATTCGACCAAATATTTCTGCCCCAACACCAAACACTTTCCCCCTCTTCAAAAATGTATGTAGGCCTATCCACCCCTTGTGCATGTATGTACGTGTGCATGTACTTAATACTTATGCATGTCAACTGTGCTTATCGCTGACGTGGCTCAAATTTTATATCAAATTTTAGATCTGTTCCATCTTCAATTGTCTTTTATGTATACAGGGTCTATTGTTACACGCATGTTAAAGTCACAGGTCAATTGGGGCTTCGTAGCCGATTAGCTATGGTGATTCACTGCTTAAACGAAAGGTAGAACTTAAGTTTCATTAAAATCTGGCGGTTTGCATCATGATTGCAAGAGTTTCGCAAGAATGTGCTGACATTTTAACATTATTATATCTCTGAAATTATTTAATTCATTTAATAAAGATGTTTAATTGTAGAGACACAGGCTAAATGCTCGACTTATGCATCTAAGAATAGCACAGTTAAAGGAGACAGAGTGCAACTGACATGTAAAGTGACTTACAATGGAACAAACAGAGCATCGATGATCTGGAAAGGAGTGATAGGTGCTCCGGATGCTGTGAAAACTAGGAACACTATAAGTCTGTCTTACTCTATCGTGACTTCCCATCTCGATGTTCCAACGTTCACATGTGAAACTTCATTTGCATTTGAAACTCATGATATTGACGCATCACCGATTGTGGGTTTGGCTACAAACAACGTTCCAAACGCCACTTGTTCAACATCTGCCATCAAAGTCCTCTGTAAGTGTTTAATTTCATAATAATACACAAAAATCTGGTGAGAAATTTTATTTCACTTTATTTTCAACAGATGTTCAAAATAAAATAGTTGAGAAACTTTATTTGCAATTGAATCAGAGTTGGTTGTTCAATGTTCATTGCACTTATGGTTTCCCAAGCTCACAATCATTTGCCAATTAGGTCGTCGTTCTCGTGTATTATCAACACAGAGCATAGATAGGCATAGGCTACACTTTGTTCTATGTGGAAGACAAGCTAGATTAAAACTAAGATTTCTGCTATTATAACCTACCGAACATAAATTTCTGTTTTAATTGGGCAATCTAACAATAATATTAGGCCTATATTTTTGAAAATTCTCCATTCTGTGTATGTTTGTTTCAAGAAAGACTGTCAAACCGCATGCTTTTGAGTTAGCCTATGCTTTTCACTGACAGACATTTTGGTCAATCTTCTTGTGCGAATTTGTAGGTCAGCGCAACATTTTCAGCTCTCTATATTTACATTATTTCCCGAGTTATGGACATTTTAAATTTCAATGCGGTAATAAATTAACGCGAGATTTAGACATTATAAACGGTCGAATGCATTATTATTATATTATTTTGTCTATGTGAGCAGCGATGTCATTATCTTCTAAGAGGAAGTAATATAAAATCATTTAAAAATTAAATTCGCAATTTGTTTAGCCTTTCACTGTTTGCTACAAGCTTGGAACACAAGTAGCGACATTTACAAGTGTTTGCATTGCATTTTATTTTGTTCATAGATTGTTTATTAATTTTTAATGTTATAAATTAAATTTTTATTTTAAAAAATATTTAATATATTTAAAATTTTTAAGGGAAACACGTCAATTGGTCTGCTTTTTCATACAGAATATTGTTGAGGAATCAAATGCGAACAAAATGATATAGGACATGTCAGTATTTCCACAAACTTTAAGTGTTTTTCTCTATATGAACAAAATTAATTATGGCTATGTTTATGAAAAACAAATTAGTCGCGATATCCCACGGTCGTAGGCCTAATGCATACGACCGTGGGAAATCATTATTTAGTCCGAAGCTTTTTCACGTTCTTTTGACGACGTCATTTCTTACGTCATTTCTGTCCTTGGGCATGGCCAAAGTCGATAAACACGTATCAACCCGATTTGCAATAAATAATATTATAACTAAAATAATGATATTATGAACTGATGATAGCGAGACTAGAAGAAACATTATCCACCAGTTTTAAATTTATAAGCATGTAGAGCGTTTTAACTTTCAACACAAGGTAACAACAAATAATCAATGTCGTATCTCGATATTTTTTGAAGCGCCTATTCAGTGGCGTTCTCAGTGCAGAACCCGTTGTGAATGAACGAGGAGGAGACGCCAGACATAAGCACACAGAGCATGGGAAGATCCTTCAAAGCACATGGGCATAATATTTTGGCCGTGAGTGGGGTGGGTTGATGTAGGGCCTGAATGTGCTGGGTCGAGTGTTCAAATCAGAAAGCTATTGATGGGTTTGTGTTGAAGTGGCGCTATATAAGTTTTTACTTTGTTTACGATTTTGTTCTAGATTCGGTTAGAGAAGTTACTTTGTCGCCACCGTATCCTTATTATCCTCCTGGAACCGGAATCACCTGCGCAGCAAAGGGAAATCCATCGCCAACTTTTAAATGGCAGGAAAACGAAGACAATGGCGGATGGATGGACATTCATTATTGCAGTATATTTACTGCGTCCGACGTTGCTTTCAAGAAGTACAGATGTGTTGCAATGAATGTCGTTAGGGGCAAGACCTACAATGCAAGTTCAGATGAGATCCAGTTTAACAATAATACAGGTAGGCTATAATAGCTGTGCTTTAATGTCGTAGTCATGGGCGGAGTTTATCAGGGGCTAGAGGCATGGGCGGAGTTTATCTTGGGCTAGGGGGAGCTAAGCCCCCCCCCAGAAGGTCCAGGTTTAGCTTTTTTACCATGAAAATGATATCTTTTTCCGGGCTTAGCCCCCCCCCCCTAAGAAAGCATTAGCCCCTCCAAGAACGGAAACCAAACTCCGCCCATGGCTAGAGGGGCTAAGCCCCTCCAAGAAGGCCCAGATTCAACTTTTTTATATCCTTTTTCGAGGTTAGCCCCCCCCCCCCATATCAACGTATGAGCAAAGGAAAGACACTTTCAAAGTAAGATCATAGTCGACGAAAGAATATAGGATTTGCAAATTCATTTCAATTCCAATATAATTAGACTTACTTGTAAGCTTATAATTTTTATGACGCCGCTGAGATACTGCATATTGCCAGATCGTAATTGTAATTTTAATCGTGTGTTAACTGTGCATTCCTAAAGCGCTCACAGAAGCTAATCGCGGAGTGACAGCTTGTAATTGACGAGCGATAAGTCGCGTCAGAGGATTTCCAAAGATAGTGGCCATTAGAGATCTGATCGGGTTGTCATGGAATGCATGCAGCTGCTAGGACGGGTTTCGTTGAGGACAAGAAAGCTTGGGAGGCAACCTTAGGGTCGGATTGATTAGGTTATACGTTTTTTAAGAGGTCAGGCTTCAATTTAATATGTAATGCCTGTGTGGTTATAAGTAGGCCTAGGCCTAAGATAATCCTGAGGCAGATGCCTGACATCGTTGCTGTATTTTTTTAAACTCGAGTGCATAACATATTGCCCGATCTTTTGCTTAGGCTACATATCCTATTATTTGTTGAAAAAATTACATCGAAAAAAATAAAAATACTTTGTTTTAGACTTCAACTGCGACTTAACTTCGACTACGATAAGTGAGTCGGAAGATAGCGTTTGGTTTCACAGAAAAATTGGCTTTGCATTCGGTTCTGGATGTGGATTTATTGTCGCCATCGTTTTGACGTCTTTTATCTGTGCCATCTTGATCAAGCACAAATATCAGAGGAAATCTGCCGGTAAGAGATTTTAATGTATCGAGCACATAGCCTACTTTCTATTTAAAAAACATACGAACAGACTGATACACATAGTCGAAGTGCATATTGTAGTCTGCAACGTGTCAAGATGACATACGGAATCAAAATCTTCACAGATGTGTCGTTACAGATATTGCTACATTTAGACAAAGGTGATGCGTAGGGCCTAAGGCCCTAGGCCTATTTGAAAGTTCATACAGTTTTAAAGTAAGTTTATATAAAAAATATATAAAATTAAATTTTATTTTTGCACACACCCACAGTCTCACTTTAATTATAGTGCTAAAGCATCTTGGATATTTGTGAATGCATTTAATTATGTAAGCCTATTAGGTCTACGTACAAAAGCGTACAGAAGCATACATTCAGAAGAGCCTGGAAATGCGACGCAAAATTATTTCCTTAGAAGATATTGCTGTCATATAGTTTTCCGTTTCGTAGATGGCGTTTCTCAGCATCAGGGTCACGACATGAATAATTATTCTCCGTATCGCCAACAAGCAACTTCGGATCATTCGACCTCTAGGACAGGAGCTCCAATAGTAAGCTATTCGTTGATTCACCCCGATTATTGAATAATAGGACACTGTTTGACTCTCAAATTTTGTCTTACTGACTGTTCAGTTTACTTTTGTTCTTCAATTTCTCGTTTCCCTCCCGTTTACATCTGTAAAAATAAGCGACTGAAAACATTTTTATAGGCCTACTAATTTACGCAAATCGTGACAGTCTTCTGAACGCTAATTTGATCTCTATTATAGGTTGGAGAACCAGAAGGAGCCTACGCAAGTCTGGAAGAAGACACAGACACTACCGCATATGCGTTTCTCGAACAAAGACGGAGTGCCAAGAAATGCAACAGTCAAGCGCCCTCTATAATAAGTGATGGATGAGCTCCACGTAAAGGCCTCAGTCCACGTTGTAGGCCTAACCCAACCGATATTCAGACTTTACAATTTTACAGTGTGCAAAGGAATATCAATAGCACAACTGCAACGGTTAATGAATAACTCAGCGAGGATATTTCTACCCGAATTTCTGTCTGCAACTTGCTGTGAATCATTGATAAGGTCTACGGAAACATTTAATATCTTACATCAAAATATAACCAAGTTCAAGGCTTCAAGCCTCATATTGGGACGGAAGAATTATAACTAGGCCTAAATATTCCATTAACTCCCATACACAACCATTATTCTTAGCATTTAAACTATTAACCATTGCACAAATCAACTTCATCCAGACTTGCGAATTTATGTACAAATAAAACAACAAACTCCTACCCTCTGCATTGCATTCCATGGCTGTAATCAAAGGTATACGTGGGTATACGGGTATAGGCCTACTGACCTGTGGAAAATCAGGTATACGCGGGTAAAAAGCAAGGTACACCGTACACCCTAGTAAATCAGGGTGCATAATGTTTAAGATGTATTTGTAAGCGAATGACTAAAAAAAGGTCTTGCCGGATGACTAATAAAAGGTCAACTTTTTCGGACGGCGAATTGATTTCCTCCCGGCCAGCGTGTGGGCTACAGTAACTCACCTCAAAATTGACCAGTGTAACAGCAATGAGCGCTCCTGAGCAAGTTTGTTGAAGGGACACTAGCGATGCTATAAGTTCACATAGGCATAGTGAATAAATGAATATTATTTTCGGACGTCGGACTCGTACTACTAATGAACCAAATTTAATACAATTCGTAAACATAACTTAGCGGCAAGCGCGGGACCAGGGGCGCCGTTAGGCGTACGCACTTACGCAAGTGCGTACAGCGGGGAAAGGCAAATTTTTTTTACAAATTAAAGAATTAAAGCGTGAAATATTATAAGCGATGAAATTCTATAAATTTAATCTATTATCTGGTGATACCTCATAGTCGCCAGTAGGCATATACGGCAGGGCTTAAAGTGTGTCAGGACGGTCATTGACGGCGTCCAGGCACTTATTTTCGAGGCTGGACGCCGTCCTGCCACTTATTTGGCCAGCACTGCCTGGACGGTCGTCCATGACTGCATGGACGGCGTCCATGCAGTTACGGACGACCGGCCATGACTGCCTAAAAATGGCTCCATTTGAGGTCGACACACTCGGACACAGCCAAAAATGCGCTGGTCGCTGGGGCTCCGCCCCAGACCCCGCTGCGGGAGCTTAAGATCAAGACAAAACCTTTCTATTTTACACTAACAGTTTTATTTCTATTGTTTCTAATCTCCCCTCAAAATTCAACCTATCCTCCGCTTGCACTCACCTCTGCTGCTTTCCATTCACGACTGAAACCCGAACTCTTCAAGCTATCCTATCCAGATTCCAATCAGTTTTTATCACCCAACTACCACCATCACCGACAACCACCGTTGCACCATGCTGTCTCCTCGGCTTGACCTCCCCGGATTTTGACCTGGCACCGGACTTGATTTGATATAGCGCCGGTGAATAAGCTGGTCTCCCTGACGTGGCTTTTGTGGGCGCTGAGAAATTCTCGAAGATTTACATTACATTACATTATCCTGGTAGTATAGCTTGCGACACTAAAAAACACTTATTTTTGAAGTTTTCGCGACTTTGTCGTTTACAAATAGCTGGCAAAAAAGCCTTAAAATGGCTCAATTTGAGGTCGACACAGCCAAAAATGCGCTGGTCGCTGGGGCTCCGCCCCAGACCCCGCTGGGGGAGCTTACGACGCTCCCTCAGACCCCCTAGTAGGGGCGGGCTTCGTGCCTTCGGCACTCGCGACTTCGCGCCTTCGGCGCCGCCACTGACGACCAATTACAATACAGCGTCCTGGCACTTCTCTTTTACACTTTAAGCACTGATATACGGTATATACATATATATATATATATATAATATATATAAGCTCGTATCGACCGCTGTTCGCTTCATATTAGGCCTATTTTGTGCAAGTTGTGCGTACAGAAAAAAAATCCTGGCGGCGCCGCTGCGCGGGACAATAATCAGGCTATGTATTGTTCTACAAAATACATGTAGGCTATAATTATGTATGTGCACTTGTTATAGCGCCCCTGCAAAACACCTACTTAGAAGCGCTCGCGACTACAACACGCGGACACTGAATCGGAGTTCCGCATCAAAGAGCATGAGCAATTGAGAGTGAAAGACTTGCCCAAAGTCCATACGCGGTGACTTGAGGTAGATTCGAACCTGCAACCCTTCGGCAGCAAGGCAATGAATCGGAGTTTCACACCAAAGCCACACCATACCCACTACACAACCGCGCCCCTATATATATATATATATGTATATATGCATAATTATGGTTCTAGGGCTATTACCCCTGGACAGTTACCCCCCGGACAATTACCCCCCGACAATTACCCCCTGGACAATTACCCCCAGGACAATTACCCCCCGGACAACTACCCCCGTGCCAATTACCCCCGGACAACTACCCCCCCAGTACCAATTACCCCTCGGACAATTACCCCCCATGCCAAAGTGTGAGCTAGAACCCTTTAAATGCTACCCTTGCAGTGAGGAAATTCAAAACTTTTAACGTGATGGAGACATTATTTTATTGAACTCCTAAACTTTACTGTGGTATAGCCATCTTACTTCACTATCTCACTCAACAATACTTAGCCTATTGTACACACTTATGCACACTAGATCCTCGCTACTACCAATATTTCTTAGATATAAATGTATCTGCGTATCCTACATCCCTTCTATCGATAACATTTAAATAGTTTATTAAGCAGGCGTTTAACGTTGAAGTTTTCTTGAACCTTTAACCTTTTTCACACGTTAGCTTGGAACGGTTTTTAGATTTTATTTTATTTAGTACTAGCTGTACCCGGCCACGCGTTGCTGTGGCAGAAAAGACTCTCCCCCTCCCCTCCTTCTCTCCTTCCCTCCTCCCCCTCCCCCTCCGTCCAGCTCCTCCCCTCCCCTCCCCCTCCTCCTTCCTCCCCGTCCCCCTCCGTCCCGCTCCCTCCGCTCCTTTCCTCCCTCAACCAAGAATGTTGAAGGCCGCAAAATAATTATGCGAATCGCTTATGACGTCACGGCACGCAACCTCATTGATGTTTCGTCTGCATGGTCGCAGTCACTGTCAAGGCGTTTCTGAAATCGGTTTTGAATTTGCAAATGGCGGTCGAGCGGAATGCAAACTTCACTTTTTGTGGAAAATGTTGCGTTTTGGGGATAAAAAGAAAAATGGACACTCTCAGATAGGAATGGAAGGTGTTGTGAAATTTTCAAAACAATCTGTGCGGTACGTTTCGAGAACACTTTACACAAACTATTGGAAAGTTTCATTTATATATATATATATATATATATAGATTATTCTTGAACGTTAAACAATAACTTGCCTATCTTCGTGGAGTTGCTCTTAACCTTGCTTAGTTATTAGGCCTAGGCCTATGCTAACACTAAAGTCATAACTCTATCAATAATATTAAATGTCATTGATATTAATATTATTGATATTAACATTATTATTAATGTTATTAATATTTAAATTTTAAATATTTATTAGGCAGGCGTTTAACATGAAATAGACTTAGTTTTTGGCACGGGGGGGGGGTAATTGTCCGGGGGTAATTGGCACAGGGGGTAATTGTCCAGGGGGTAATTGTCCTTTCACCCAAATTATATATACACATAATTATGCATATATAGGCCTATATACATGTAGTATTATGTACATATATTAGAGAGCAATGCGTAGCTATTTTCGGATCGGAGACTCACTCTGCCTTCTTAAACTCAAATTGCCGATCTGCCTCTGAAAACAAGAACTTAAGGATGAGTCCTCAACTGAAATACAATTTTGTTCCATTCTTAGCGCTCGAAAAAATATCCAAGCTAAACAGAGAAATACCCATTCACAAATAGATCCTTTATAGCTTCATCTCAGCTTCGTCTTATGGTGTTCGTATTGCACTCTGCCAGCGCTAGTCCCAAGCCCAATTAAAAAGGAGGGCGAAACTATCATTATTGATATGACAGTATCTTTAATTAAACAGCAACTATCCAAACATCGATGGTTTACTCGTGGAAATACCGTCTTCCGCAGTTTTTTTCAACACCCGGCCAATGGCAAAACCACGCTGCAGACCAATGTACTGCTCAAAAGTGCAGCGCATTAATTCCTCAAGAAACCCCTCTTTTATTACATCGTCCCACGCTTTTCCGAATTCCTTTCCCCAGTCGGTCGGGTAGTCGTCGAATACGATTACATTATCTTCGAGATTAGCGATCTTTGCAAAGTTCTTGATATCAGCCAAAGCGACCGGATACACGTGACCGCCATCGACGAACATTAGGTCACACCGGAAGTCTGGATTGTTGCGACTGAATTCTGGGATCGTCTTCGTTGAATCACCGAAATGAATGTTGAATCTCGTCGGAAAAAGTTTCTTCAGATTGTCCGACATCTTATGAGCGTAGTCGTGATTTCCAAGATCGAATGAATGAACAATCGCCTTTTCGTTGGCTGTCAGATAGTTGAAGGAACTGTGCCCGAGATTGAACCCCGTTTCGCAGATTACACCCACAGCCGGTTGTCCGGCAAGGTGATGCATGATCAGATATTCGCCCATGACTTGACCCGAGTGACCTTCAACACCTCCCGCCCCTGTGACGTTCCGGACGGCCTCCTCAAACTCCTGACGTCTGAGTCGGTACATTTCCGACAGTTGAATCCCTTGATACACGGAACTATAATTATTATTCTGCACAAGATCTTCGCATCTGTTGACCCCCTCAGGAATGAAATTCAGTCTGGACTCGTTCGCTTCAGGTTCATTTCCAAACGTGTTGTTCCAGTACAGCAACATTCCGGTTCATGGGCGCCCGCAGAAAATTTTGCAGGAGGGGGCAAAACACGATGGTTAACGTTAGAAATTTTTTAACAAGAGGTCAAAAAAGACAAAGCGGGGAGTTAAGAACGTACATGGGTATTTTTCACTAAGGTTTCTTGATGTAAATTTCTCAGTTTAACTTTTTAAATTTTCTATTATGAATTGTTTCTTTTTGCAAGGAAATTTGTTTTAAAAATCGAAAAGTATTAGTTAAAAGTAGGTTTTTAAATTCTCTAATGCGAAGAAATTTGTTATAAACCCCAAAAGTAGTAGTGCGAAAAATTGGTTTCAATTTTCCAGGGGGGGGGCAAGTGCCCCCTTGCCCCTATGTGCGGGCGCCCATGTTCCGGCTGCAAGAATAGCTACTGCACAGAATCTGACTACGAAGCGGTGATCAAACGTTGGACGAATCAACGGAAACATGATCGTCTAAAAGAACAAAACACCGAACAATAATTATTACTAATTCTGAAATAAATCCGTGTATTAACCCTCAGGCTACCAAGCTTTTTTGTAACACTGACTACCAAGGGGGTGGTTACCACCACCCCTGGATTTTGGGTTTGGTTTGAGATATCATAACTTGTAATACACCTATGAATTCAGCATTCATTTCTGCACAAAATGGTATATTTAGGTTTAAAATACATGAAAGCACTCCGAAGTTATGAATTTTTTACCGTAGGCACCCGTCGATTCCATAAAATGTATACTTTCGCATAAGCAAAATATTAGATTCTGTGTGTTTTAACATAATTTATTTAATTTAAAATAGTTTACATATAATAAAGTCCAATATTCAACTATAAAAACTAGTAATAAGTTAGTTTTAGTTACAATAAAAAGAGAAAAAACATGTAAAACATGCTGAAAAACGTTTACGCAGACTTATCGGTTTGCGTTGTAAAAAACCCAACATTTTCACACATTTAAATTTATTTTGAGCACTTCCGGTCATCAAATGTCAAATTAATTGGTATCACAAAATAGCCCTGAATGCCCTCTATAGAATGACATAATTTATTTTTCTTAAAAAATAAATTATGAATAATTTTGAATAGGAAAAACATGAAACTTTTATGAAAATAAAACACCTTTATTTATATTTTAATTTATTTTGAGCACTTCCGGTTGTCCAAAGACAACTCCGTGACCACCACAATGTAGCCCCACATTCCCTCTACAGAATGGTGTAATTGGTGTCTCTTCATGTCAAAGGACGGATAAGATACAGCCGATAATCTAAGGGGGGTGGTATCCACCCCCCCCCTGGTGCCTCGGGTATATCGGGTATAACTTTTGAATGGTATTGTATATCATCACACATTTTAGCTCAAAATGTGTGCAAATGAATCCTCTACAGCTACCTGAAACGTCAAAATTTTATTCCTAACGAAAAAAGTTTCATTTGGGAAAAACCTAGGGGGGTGGATACCACCACCCCCTGGTAGCCCGAGGGTTAAGACAGTGAGAAAGATTGTATACGAGCAGAAGTTTGGTCATGCTTTTAAGGGGCATAACCTTTGTTTGTATGTGCACTTGTTATAGCGCCTGATTAGGTTGTACTGTGAGAGGCGCTTTATAAATTCAAAAATAGTATAGTATTGTATATCAGATTTAATTATTGTTTGCGCTCTTGTGGAGGACTCTGGCAATAAAGTTGTTATTGCCTTTTGCGGGAGCCGGAAGCTATGGCGTCGGGGCCATTATATTATCAGCGGGCAGTTTAATCAGTAATTAATCGATTTGGCAAACTAATTTAATTTAGCCTATGATTAGGCATAGAATTTCAATATATATAATAGGCCTATAAATATTTTTGCCAAATAATGGTAGCACAGTAGGCTAACAAGACAAAAAAAAGCAAATAAAAAATAATTACAGCATTTTGACTGAGGACTGTTACAGTACAGCTGCTGTATTATATATGGCCTTACAGGCTTTATAATACTAATTTTAGAAACCATAGTCTAAGTTTCCTTTTATATGTATACATATAAAAAAGTAAAGTCGTCCAAGGGTCGGAAGCCCGAGGGTCGAAGGTTCGTCGGTGAGGCGCTCATCTTTTTTCCATAGCCATGAGCCAGCAATGGACGAATCCCAAGGTCCTGGACACGGGGCCAGTACATCACAGGACTTGCCGTTTACTTCCCAGCTTACGCCGGTACCAAATTATACTGCCTAGTGACAGAGGCTACCATTAATTTATTATTATGATTTCTGCATATACAGGGTGCGCAAAAAAAAGTAATTCCCTACGGTTTTTAGCCCATATCTTGGCCAAACATACGAATTTTTAACTGAAACTTTACAGTCTTAAAGGCAATTCATATTTACGTATAGTGGTCAAATTAAAACACAAATTCCGACAGAACAAGCTTATTTAAATACTTGAATGAGTGAATGAACATACACGCTGAATGAATGAATGAATGAATGAATGAATATATTATGAATGAATAATTGAATAAATATATGAATGAATGAATGAATGAGTGAATGAACGAATGAATGAATGAATATATGAATGAATGAATGAATGAATGAATGAATGAATGAATGAATGAATGAATATATTATGAATGAATGAATGAATGAATGAATATATGAATGAATGAATGAATGAATGAATGAATGAATGAATGAATGAATGGAGTCATAATGAGTAAGAAGAAACGTTAAAAAATATGTACCAGGAAGATGATGGCGTCAAAATGGATTCTCAATGTGGGGGCTTGTGCGGGCAGTCAATTTATTACAAACATGCAATGACATTGTAGCTAACCGAAGCCGGCTAAGCAGACCAGATATTTAGAGCAAAGCGATTGTAAATAATGACTTAATATGGCCCTGGCGAAGCTTGCGCCCGCATCAGCCGCTCCTTTATAGATAGCCTCCAATCGACCCTGTCCTGTGTTGTCCGCGTCGCCTCTCCCACGGTTAATCCCATCGTCAGACAGTCCTCCTCCACCATATCCATCCAACGTTTCCTGGGCCTGCCTCTTCTCCTCCTCCCATGCACATACCCCTGCAGTGCCACGTCTGGGCAGGGTCGGATTAAGCAATGTGGGGCCCTGTTCGGAAATTTTTTGCGGAAAATTTTTCGGAAAAATTTCTCAAATTTTTCGGGAAAATCATACCGTTTCATCCGCCCAAAAAGTTGATGACTTTTTTTAGTCATCTGGCGAAATTTTCGGAAAAATTGTCGTTTGGTCGAAATTTGCTTTAAATTTTTTCCCACATTTGTGGGGCCCCCTAAAGTGTGGGGGCCCCTGTTCGGCCGAACATGTTGAACATGCCTTAATCCGGCCCTGCTTCTGGGTATCTCCCGCTCTGCATTCTGATGGCATGTCCGAAATATCGCATTCTTCTTATTTATAAGCCTATCCTGTCAACAATGTCTCGCTGTATTCTCAGTTGTAAATAACTACTAAATAATTATTATAGTGTTGTTATAGCGTTAATATTTATAAATCCATCCTGGCCAGCAGCAGAAAGTCGTTCACTTCCGATAATATGATACTCACTACATTTTTCATTTCACACGATGAAACGTTTCGTGATTGCAATTCTATTCACTGTTGCAGGTCAGTATAGGCTAATTAAGCATTGAAATTGTAAAATTTTAACAATTTTAATTTTCTAGAATTTCGTCCACAGGTTTCAGAATGTCTGCCTTAATTTTCAATAGGCCTACTGCATGTCGTGTGATTACACGAATGGAAGTCTCTCTGTCTCTGTCTGCCTGTCTCTGTGTGTGTGATGGTGTGCGTGCGTGCGTGTGTTTCCTTTTTTCTTTATGTCTCACTTTTTTTAGTAAAATTAAGCTTACACTAAAAATTAATGGTTACTATCATAAGTAGGCTAAGATATATTTTAAAAAATTAATAAATTCTCGTAGGTGCACTGCAAAGTCAACTGGAAGGACCTGAGAACACAGTGAGCGTTGTGGGCTCAACTGTCACCTTGAAATGTTCATCTCCATCTAGAAACTGCAACGGAACCGACTGGCAGATATTTGTGCCTGGTGGAAACGCAATAACTGTTTTCAAAGGACCAGAAACAATACTGAACGTCACTGGGTTTGATAGAGATCGATACAGTGTTGACAACAATTCATCTGGATGTGATTTGGTCATCACAAACGTTACACTGAAAGACGCCGGACGATTCATTTGTTCAGCTATCATTTCAACAAGTCAAGAAACAAGAACTGCGTATCTTATTATTCTGGGTAAATACTTGTTTAAAAGTTTCAAGTGAATCTATAATAGGCTGATAATAAAGTAACCTGATTTTCTGAAAATATTCTGTCACATAATTATTTACTTACCCTGTTATGTGTGTTACATACATGCGTGTATTTAGGCTATATACTTGTCATTTAGAACTGTCAAGTATATCGTCAAAACAAAAAGGGTATCAGTTCAATTGGGACACCGTGTATAATTTTAACCCTTTGATATATAAATCGTCTTATTATTATATGACGAGTACAAATTTATTTAGGCCTATATAATTATTGTCCTATAACCCTGTCTATTTCATTGTAATGGGAACAACTATTAGAGATTTTAGGACTTCTACTATTTTTCTATTATTTATTTATAAATGTACGTTGTATGTATCACTGTAGGGAATCGATCAAGCTGTACGATAAATGCGTCTGTGGATGACATGGTCGAAGATGATAGAGTGCAGCTTCACTGTGTTGTGACATACAACGAAACAAACAGAATAAAGATTGAGTGGAAACGAGTGACAGATTCTTCAGCTGCTGCAAACAATGGTTTGAAACGAATCTTTCATAATAATTAGAAAGCCTGTCCAAGTTGGAGGTGGGGTGCTGAGACAAAAGCTCCAGTATTGGGACCTTAAGTGTATTTGCAACCCACAATTTTCCAAACAGCTCAGATTCAGATTTAGTAGTGATAAGAAAGTTGTTTATTATTAATAAGCATACGGCTGTTTTCTATTTTCTTCATATCGGCTGAAAAATGTTTATCTTTTTTTATTATCTGTTCCGAATACGAGAATTTGCTGTTTATCGATAGGCCTATGATGAAATTACTCATCAGTTTCGTGCTGTTAACTCTTATCACCAAATTAGACAATTTCCCCTTTCTTTGTTAGGCCTATGTGTTGCGCTAACCATTCTTCGTATTGATTTCCGATGCAATTGCATAGGCTACAGTGGAACAAACGGAACATTAACAACTGGCAGGATGGGAACAACGTCGATAGCCCTGGAAAGATCTGAAGATTATCCGACTGCTGTCAAAATTGGAGACACCATAAGTCGTTCTTATTTCGTTGTTGCTCCAGCACCTGAGATTCCATCTTTCACCTGCATCGTCTCATTTCCAGTTGAAATTGATGGTAATGGAGCACCAATTGTGGGCTTGGCCACAAACACTCTAAATACCACGTGTGAAACACCGGCCGTCAAAGTCTTCTGTAAGTATTTCATTCATGATGTTGGAATCATTCTGGTGAGAATTTTCATTTATGTTTGTTTTCAAGATATTCTCAGTAGAAGGCTATTGCTGAAGATTCAATTTCAGCAGTTTGAAAATTTGGTAGCACGACATTTAAACCCGCGACACTTAATACCGCGACAGTTAATCCCGGACACTTAAGCCTAGTCCCGTCGACATTTAATCCCGCGTCAGTTAATCCCACGACAGTTAATCCCGGCGACATTTAATCCCGACGACAGTTAATCCCGCGACATTTCATACCGCGACACTTAATACCTGTAGGCTACACACAAGAGTATACGAATATTTGTACGACTATTATTGTCCGCATAGCCAATTCGGTAGGCCTACATTTCTGTTCAGGTTTTCTGAAGTACATCTTTACATAAAACGATCATTATAAAGGATTTTAAACAGGATTTGCGAAGTTCAGTCTACTACAAGGCAGTGACATGAAGGCGAATTTCGGCTGCAGTATTGTAGCAAAGGCAAACAAACTGTGATAGGCTACATGGAAATTACGAATACATTGAACATTGCGACAATGCCAACGGAGTTCTTTTTATGAAAAATATGCAGTGAATATTGCTGTAAATATTGTTTTTATCGATTTTTACTGGTTTTATAGCCTAATATTTAACTGCAAACGCTTAACTTTTTGAACAATAGTGAATTGCCTTTTTGAATTTAACTGTTTGAAAATGTTATTTTACTTTCCCGGTATTAAGTGTCGCGGGATTAAATGTCGCCGGGATTAACTGTCGCGGGATTAGTTGGTCGCGGGATTAAGTGTCGCCGGGATTAAATGTCGCCGGGATTAACTGTCGCGGGATTAAATGGGTGAATATTTGAAAAGCGGTAATTTTAAGTTACAGCATAATAAATAAAAATCGGGTAATCGTAATTTAAAAAGCGAAACACCATTAAATAGGTTTTAACTGAGCAGATCTATTTCTTCAAAAACCAAATTAGAATATTTATATATTATATTGATTTATTAAAAGAAATGCCTTAAATGTCAGGACCGCAACCTGTATCAAAGGTAGGTTGATTATTTTCAAATCCAAGTAGTAGCTAATATATTGTAATAATTTAACAATCTTTTATAAACATTTAATAGAAATTATAATTTTCAATCACAGTGTGTACAGAATTAATCTTCAGCGTTAGGTTTTCCGTGTTAAATATTTTTTCAAAAGTCTGTATCATACTTTCCAATTTTCGATGTCAGCACCGCAACCGCGGCCGGCGCACACCTATTAGAACTGCTTCGTATGTATCGATTACGCATGCGCTCTGACACATTGCATCTCATGCATATTGATTAGCTGATCCCATATTGTAAATGTAAGTAAGTAAGTAAGTAAGAAGTTTATTAGCTACAAATGTCGGATGACCATCACGCGTATCTTTATTCTAGGTCAGCACCGCAACCAATAATGCAAGCATACGACTAATATCTAAGCATGTTTAATTGTCATGTATCGAATCGCAAGCAAGTACAGATGAGAAGGGACCTATTATTATTTACGCGCATCAAGCAGGGTTGGCCTAATATTTATACTTTAAACAATTTGTCAGCACCGCAACCGTCAGCACCGCAACCAAGCAGGCAGTTGCGGTGCTGACATTTTGGTCCCACATCATGTTGTTCCTATAATTATTAAAAATATTCTGATGGTATTCATTTCATTTCACATTATATTACTTTTTCCCATGTCATGCAGTTTTTATTGGACCATTAAATTTCTAATTAATGTTTGTTATTCAGCCTGTTTACTGATATTTTAAATGGTTGCGGTGCTGACATTTTTGTGGTTGCGGTGCTGACATTCTGACATTGGCTGACAAGTTTGTCATCCAACTTTGCTTTCTTTTAACTAACCTTTCATTCACGATAATATTTTGAAGTTTTTGTTAATTACAGCTGGCCTACTTATGTATTTGTGTAGCACCTTAGATTTGCATTATTATTGCGTGTTCATTATTTCTACGACTGTTTAGAATTGATACCAGTTGGTTGCGGTGTTGACATTTTGGTCCCACACCATGTTGTTCCTATAATTATTAAAAATATTCTGATGGTATTCATTTTCATTTCACATTATATTACTTTTTCCCATATCATGCAGTTTTCATTGGACCATTAAATTTCTAATTAATGTTTGTTATTCAGCCTCTTTACTGATATTTTAAAAGGTTGCGGTGCTGACATTTTTGTGGTTGCGGTGCTGACATTCTGCCATTGGCTGACAAGTTTGTCATCCAACTTTGCTTTATGTTACCTAACCTTTCATTCACAATAATATTTTTAAGCATTTGTTAATTACAGCTGGCCTATTGATGTATTTGTGTAGCACCTTAGATTTGCATTATTATTGCGTGTTCATTATGTCTACGACAGTTTAGAATTGATACCAGTCGGTTGCGGTGCTGACATTTTGGTCCCACACTTATTTGTTCTTATAATTTAAAAAAAAATATTCTGTTGGTATTCATTTTCATTTCACATTATATTACTTTTTCCCATGTCATGCAGTTTTTATTGGACCATTAAATTGCTCATTAAAGTTTGTTATTCAGCCTCTTTACTGATATTTTAAAAGGTTGCGGTGCTGACATTTTTGTGGTTGCGGTGCTGACATTCTGCCATTGGCTGACAAGTTTGTCATCCAACTTTGCTTTATGTTACCTAACCTTTCATTCACAATAATATTTTTAAGCATTTGTTAATTACAGCTGGCCTATTGATGCATTTGTGTAGCACCTTAGATTTGCATTATTATTGCGTGTTCATTATGTCTACGACAGTTTAGAATTGATACCAGTCGGTTGCGGTGCTGACATTTTGGTCCCACACTTATTTGTTCTTATAATTTAAAAAAAAATATTCTGTTGGTATTCATTTTCATTTCACATTATATTACTTTTTCCCATGTCATGCAGTTTTTATTGGACCATTAAATTGCTCATTAAAGTTTGTTATTCAGCTTGTTTACGGATATTTTCATTGGTTGCGGTGCTGACATTTTGTGGTTGCGGTGCTGACATGGTGTGCTTCACCCACAATTTTAAAACAAAATTTATGGGAGAACTAGGACAGATCCGTTATGAACCATACAATTAATAGCTTCACGCTATATTTGTATTTCTGTTTATGTAACTTTTAACAAGAAAAATCGTAGTTTTTTTCCTGGTACATCGGATACCTAAAATGACCAGTTATCAAATATTTACCGAAATGGTCGCGGGATTAAGTGTCGCGGGATTAAGTGTCCGGCACTAATTGTCGCGGTATTAAGTGTCGCGGGATTAAGTGTCATGGAACCGAAAATTTCTGCAGTGTCACTACCTCGTCTGGAGCGACCCACTCCAAATTCTGACCATGCCGTATACGCCAGTTAATAGTTACTTTGATTAAATTGCCAATACTTGGCATTCATTTTGGCAGCAATGATGGAAGTTTTTCCATTAGATGACTTTCTTGATCTGTTCAGTTCATTGATACTATTGTCTATGATTCTGTGGCATCTATATTCAAAAGCAACTGTAATACAGTGGTCCACTCTGTGGTTCAGCGTGAAAATTTTGCTATGGTCAAGCATAGGCCATGTTGACCACCAACCTGCCACACGAACTCCTCGGCCTTTCTCTGGGTTTTTGTACAAAGTACTTGATGACCAATTTCCTCAGAGGCACTTCCGGCCTGACGCCAACTCAGAATCAAAGAGAATGGTTTCAAAAGGCTTGATGGAAAGGGGCACAGAAAGACAAAGAAGTTCATTACGGGGACTGGTAGGTAACATAATTTTTCCAGGATGATGGACGGACCATAGCAAAGCTTCTGTGCAGCTCTGTGGACGATGGAGCCATTGGGACAACCAGGCTACCTTGCGTGGCAGAACGAAGGAATCTACGACCTGGACTGGAGAGCAATGGTATACAAAGCTCCATATCTGAAAAGTTACTCCCGAAGTGGCGTTATGTAGATTTGCACTGAGGTCATAATCTTTGTCTGAAATTCTGTTTCAGATTCGGTTAGGAATGTAACTTTGTCACCATCACTTCCTCTCTACTCTCCTGGAAGTGTCATTAATTGCAAGGCTAAAGGACGTCCATTACCAACTTTCAAATGGCAGGAAATGGAAAACGAAACCACTTGGGTGGATATACAGAATAGGAACGGCTCTGAATTTTCTATGAGTTCCGTTTCTTCCAAGTGGTATAGATGTGTTGCAATGAATGTCGTGAGAAACATGAGCTACAATGTGACTTCTCATGAATTTCAGGTTAACAACGTAGCTAATGGTTAGTTGCATTTTGTTTTCATTCTGCTTACTTCCGTTTCCAGTAACTAATTGTGCAGATAACACAGCCTAGTCCACCATTGCGGACACAATGTTTAGCATGGCATTATGGATATTTCCATGTCTAATGACTTCTGTAGCGTCATTTGCTTAGTCTTCGATCGCCGTTCATTTTTGTTGTGCCAATTGTAGCCTATGTGAAACAGGTAAAGAAGTGTCAGTTAAATGGGATTCTGGACTAGATGTTATTTGGCATTACTGTAGAGTAATTTCCGCCTCTGTGTTCAGGATATGATTCTCAGAAAACATGCGAGGCTTGTGAATTTTATGCTGCTCATTTTAAAAACGTGTGGGAAGTCCTGACATCGCTGTTTCTCAATTTCTGTAGCCTACGGTGAATTCGTATTTAACAGTGAGAGTGTGCGGAGTAACTTAGTCCAGGACGAGCGGCGCCGACAATATTTTCATCGAACAAGTTTCTGATGACCTTTTTTAGTCCTTTGGTCGAAAACTCGTGAAAATATACCATTTCCCCGGCAATATTTTTCCCTTTGGAGACTTATAGCCCCCAGTCCATGATAAACTCCGCCAGTGAAGATTCCCAATCAAACCCAACAACAAACCGTAATTTAATCCATCCATAGTGGCTTCATAATTTATCTTAGGCCTAGGCTACTATGTTTCTGTTTTGACAGGCGAGTTTAAGCTGTCGATGATGATGGTTGGTGTCTTTATTGGCGCTGGGTTTTTTCTTCTCATCATTGCGCTTGTCATAGGCCTGTGCTGTAACATTCGAGACTGTCCAGCATATCAATGTTGCCATTCAGAGAAGAAGTCAGATGGTTAGTTTTCATTCGATTATCACTCATCTGTGACATAGCATTATGTAGGGTGAAAGGAGTTAATTATACATCGCGCTTCACTATATTATACGACACAAGACTGATACATTATAACTGGTGTTTTGAGACATTGAACCCCAAAATAGTATATAGGCCTATTATAGCTATAAACTAATTATGACACATTATGTTTAGTGAGTAATAGATGATCATGCTTCTGGCGAGCATTTTAGGATTCTCTTAACCTGAAAACGACTTTCATGGTATTGTAGGTTTATATCGTCCGTGCTCCGAACCAGCCATGTATAATTATTGTGATTGCAAAAATCTCTGCGCACAGTCATGGCAGCAGAAATCTTTAATGGCTGCCACAAATCATGTTATTATAGACACAGTGGCTTATTGACTAAGGCTGTTGGTTTCTGCATAGCATTATGTTGTCGTGTTGACGTCATTCTAATCATAATTTATCTAGCGCCAAGCCTTCTGCCAAACTGTTTAAGATTTTGTATTGTCGAATTTGTCGTATTGAGACATTTTAATGTCTGCAGAATGTGGGATTGAGAAAAGATTCAGAATTGCAATAAGTATAGCTATAATTTGCTATAATTATATAATTTCCAGTTGATATAGCCTACTAATGGATTTTGCTGTTGCTTTCAGGTGACATAAGGTTAGCCAATTCATGTCTTTCAATTCTGTGCACTCTCCTGTTTGCCTCCTAGAACCAAATTAATAGCAGTTTTTCGTGAATTTAATATAAAAAATCTAAATCTTGCCGTGCTTTTACTGAAAGGTCATCTGTGAGTTCTACACAGTGAATTGCAATTCCTACTCCACAACATGACATGCAGCGTTGATTATGAACAGTTCTTTTTCATGCAGAAATAAAATGAAAAATGTATGTTTCATCTACCGTATATATATATTGAACACCTAAAGTTGGAAGATGTTGGTGTTGGATTTAGAAACGTGATAGCAGATATCTTCTGTAATGCATGTAATTTCTTTGGAGAACAGCCTCACTTGAAGGGACCGTCCATTTAGCTATAGCCTAACTTATAGTAATAGTTATTTGAGTGTCGCTAAATTATATCAGATTGTTGATAATGGATGAAAATGGAGATAATTATCGTACTTCAGTTAAACAATACTAGAGGGCAATAGGACAAAGGTCAAACCTCTGAATCGCTGATTTTTCCAGTTTGTGCTGTTTACTTAGGCTACTCAATTCAAACAATATTTCTTATTAGTAATGTTGACGCAGTTTTGTAGTTTTCTCTATAAATCAATAAGCTTTCAGTATCCGCTTCTCAGCATGAAACAACCACAAACGAAAAAGTGGTAAGACTTAACAAAAAGTTGAACAGGATGTGTTGGTATTTGGTAATAGGGTTTTTACTGTTTTATAAATGCAGCTTACTCTGTTTAAACGGCACCGTTTAAGCAATAGGACCTAGACTTACCTGGCATTCGGTATAATTATGCTGTTTTTACGGCTAACGTAGGCCTACTGCTTGGCAATATTATTGTAAGACATTGTTAACAATTCACAGTTGAGCTGTAGGCCTAACTCTAATTTATTTTTTTAAACAGGGTGGAACAACCGCTGAGCGAGAATCCTGATACCTCCGGCAACGTCGATCAGGTGTGCATTTGGGCATTAACTTGTGGTGTATAATAATAGCATGTAATCCTACTTACTAACACGTAGGATATGTGCAATACTTTACATATAGAAATAGTAGATACCTACTAACACATTTTAATTATTCATCGCTTGCGAGTAGAATTTGCTAGCGGTGACTTCATACCAACATGTAAAAAAGCGCACTTGGTATCTGCTGCGCGATGGAACGATTCTGGAGTTAAAATTAATTTTTGGGATTGTTTTAATATTTTTTAATTCGTAGTCTACCGTTGGTGTAAGAAATAATTAATAACAGATTTTTAACGCTTTTGTATTTCACGTATAGGCTAAGTCTGGAACTTAAAAAATATCTTGCGTTTTATTATAGGTTGGAGAACAGGGATCCGTCTACGCAACTTTGGGAGCCGACAGAGAGGTGACCGAATATATGGCGCTGGACAAAATAGGCTTAGAGAAAGAAAAGTCTGAGAGAATGTCTACATCACTTTGTAGCACTTCGTAGCATATAAAAAATTGCAAAAGAAAATATTGGTACTAATTTTGATTATCTGGTTACAAGACTTTCTCACTACCATACGAGAATAATCAGTGTCCCAATTTTGTGCGCAACATTTTTGCGAAACCGTGATACTTAGTAGACCTAAGATTCGCTTATAGGCCCAATCTATACCTGCACTATGTCAACTATTGATAGAAGCTACAATTTTGACTCAAAATGTGTCCAAGTAAATATTCAAGAGTCGTTGAACAGTGTATTATGATAAAACACACTGCCCGGTACCGGTACTTAGGTCTACATTCATGGATGGGCCAAACTTAAATGAACTGTAGATTTTGAATGAAGTATGGAAAGTAAAACAAGAACCAATAATTGATATTCCTAAAAGAAATGGCACATAAAAAATTATATTGTTCAATGGGTTTGACTTATTTTATCATCATCAGGTACGGATACAATTAAACTCACTCAATTAATGCCAAACATGCATGTACTCTTTTCATTCATTCATTCATTCATTTCAGACATTTATAAAGCGCCTCTTCAAGAATATCTACTCAGAAGCGCTCCCAACCCAACCACGGCTAAAGAGAACATTCTTAAGAGCAGAGTAGAACGTAGTCTCAAATGCTCGAGGTATTAGACGTAGTTCCACAGGGAGCCCATTCCAGGTTGCAGGGCCAATAACAGAAAAGGAACGGCGCAGCGCAATAGAAGTGCGTGACCGGGGAACAAGAAGCTCAGCCTGTTTAGAAGAGCGAAGAGAGCCACGGCGCTGGACGCTCAGGGTGGAGCAACAGAGCTCCTGCAAATAGACAGGGGCCAGACCCGCGAGACAGCGCCAAACCAATAATAATGGAATATTATGTTTTGGCAAATACCGTAGCCTAATACGATTCCTTTCTAATAGGCCTAAGTTCTGTTTCATTAGCCTACGTTTTCCTTCGTGAAAATTAATACTAGCTGAAACCTCAATGCGATCACAGAGTAAGGAATCAAACAGACTGCGTGAGGCCAGTTACAGTAGGCCTAATCAAATGTTCATGTGAAGAATTATTACTGTATGGTCTATCTGTAACAGTTCTCCAAACATCGGTTGTCTCCAAAGAAAAGCTGTATCAAGGCAAAACGTTCTCTCGGCCAATAGTCCCTATAATAATTTCCGGAACGAAAAGTAATTAGTCATAACGCTAAACCTAAGCTTATAATACATGTAGATGGAGAGAGAATGCCTTTGTGATGAAATCTCAATACCGTGAACTAAAAACCTATTCAGTAGCCTACCAGGGCTTTTTTAACGTGCAGTTGTACACAAAATGTGCAGTTCTAAATCGATTTGTGCAGTTGAAGGAGCACTTTTGTACAGTTAAAACTAGCAAAAAATGGTCTTGTCCTCCGAATGGAAGTAATTTAACATGGAGGATGCGAAGGAAAAGAAGAAGTTGTGCACTGTTCACTGTTCAGTTCTAAAACATTTCTTAAGAACAGTCCTGTTCAGTGCTGATGTCATTATTATGTGGATGTCTTACTGAAATGAATGAATTTATAAATGCACCAAGAACCCGAGGGCATAGGCCTACAAATTGAATGGATAAACATTGGATATGTCACACGTGAACACACAACCAGAAACAACATTGTAGGCCTATGCCAGAAAAGTAAATACTGAAAATTGAGATTGTAAAATAAACTATAGACCTACAGTTTTCTTTTTTTTTTTAATAATACAAACCTTCGTGATTAATGAAACAGATAAAAAAAAACAATAAGTCCTCCTTTGGACGCAGGTTTGCATACTAATTTCTATCATTTTATTTATCAGCGAACCAGTAGAGCATACTTTTACAAGCAGAAATCGCACTACCACACATGAACAATTTGGCACATTCACAATTATTGCACGTTCATGGGCGCCCGCAGAAATTTTTGCAGGAGGGGGCAAAAATTTTACGATGGTCACGGTTAAATTTTTCAGTGGCGAGAGCATGAAAAATGCAGCGCTGGAAATTAAAAAAACGGGTATTTTTCAAAGAGGTTTCTTGATTCAAATTTCTCAGTTACTTTTTGTGTATTATTTTTAATATGAATAGTTTCCTCAGTGCGATTTTTAAAAATTCAAAAGTAGATGGTAGGTCCATGAAGGGCACTATATAATTATAGCCTATATTTATTTCTATAGAAATTTCTGAACGTTAATTTCTTACTTTCACTGTGTTTATCATTCGTATCGTTAGTGTTTTGATGCGAAGAAATTTGTTAAAAACCCTGCTACAGCGGGCGCCCATGTGCACGCCCGCTGACCCTTCTTTGCCCCTATGTGTAAATCCCCATTTAATGGGGATTTACACATAGGGGCAAAAAAGGGTCGCTATGCCCCAGCTCGCCTAAAAAATTGGCACGTAGGCCTATTGTGTCTTGAATTTCTAACATTTTATAATAGGCTATGGTGCCTTTATTAATGTAGGACCTTTGTTTTGAAATTGCTTAGGAGCAAGGATGGGCCGATGCACGCTCGGAGGAAAGCATAGTGACGCGACGCATAGGCCAAGGAAGAAACGCTTTGTACCAGGAAGACGATCGCAACCAACAGCATTCTGAATGCGAAGACTTGTGCGAATGTGCGGGTAGCCAATTGGCCTAGATGACTTAGATTACTGAAAACTGACGAAGACCACCAGCCTAGGACAAAGCGACTGATTAATTATAGCCTACGTAGAAATTGCTAAATATAATATAGCATGCAGTTAGGCTAATATAAATCCTGCATATAGACAGAAATTCGTTCGCTTTCGACATGATATAGGCTGACCCAAAATTGCACTTTTGATTCTCACACAATGGAGCTTTTAGTAGTCGGAATTCTACTTACTGTTATAGGTCAGTGGAAGCAAGCTATTCATGCATTCAACCATTTTAATTTATTTAACATTTCGCACAGTAGGCCTATTTAGCTTTTAAAAATGCCTGCCCTGGTGTTCAAATCTACATGTCACCGTCACGTAATTACATGAATGGAAGAAAGTCTGTTAGTGTTTCTTTTTAAATTTTTTATCAATTACTTTTGAGTGAAATTACCACAAATTGATCACTATCATAAGTAACATTTGGAAAATTCTATTTCATCGAAGGTGCAGAAGAATGTCAATTTGAAGGACCCGAGAACACAGTGAGCGTTGTTGGGTCAACTGTCACCTTGAAATGTTTATCTCCATCTAGAAACTGTAGCGGAATTGACTGGCAGAAATATGTCCGTGGTGCAACTCCGATTACAATTTTCAAAGGAAGAACAATACTGAGCGGTGTTGATAGATTTCGATACAGTGTCGACAATTCTTCTGGATGTGATTTGGTTATTAGAAACGTTCAACTGACAGACGCCGGACGATTCATTTGTTCAGCTATAATTTCATCAAGTCAAATAACAAAAACTGCTTATCTCATTATTCTGGGTAAATTATGTATTATTTCAATTCTAGTGAATCTGTGATAATTAATCACAAAAATAGTCTGATTTTCTGTTAAAAAAATTTGTCTCGTAATTTGCTTGTAAACCGTGTCATGGGTAGACTAATGTCATTAGGTAGAAAATGATCAAAAACGATGGGAAATCTCACACCAATCGAAACTGACATTATTGCAAAAACAAGTACAAAACTATATAAGCTTATTCGCTATAACTATATCGTCAGCAAACTCATTCTGACAACAGCTTTAACCCTCGATATCGACCTTCTGACCCTCCAGTAATAGGTCTACCAGTATAATTTATGCCCTATCATAATTTGAACATTGCATTCATTAAGTTTATGACGCGCACCAAATGTCGATATTGAAATTTCCTAAAATCTGTCTTTTTAATTATTAATAGCAACCACCATTGTCAAATTTTAATACGTTCTGATGTTTTAATAGTTAGGTCTACTTTACGTAATGTATCACTGTAGAGAATCAACCAAACTGCACGATAAATTCGTCTGTGGATGACATGGTCGAAGATGATAGAGTGCAGCTTCACTGTGTGGTGACATACAAGGAAACAAAAAGAACAAAGATTGAGTGGAAACGAGCTGTTGTAAACAATGGTTGGATACGAATCTTTCATAATAATAACCCTACAGGAGTTGGTAGAGTGCTTTGTGCTTATCTCGGAAGCCTGTTTTGACACAAAGTCATATTTTGTAGGGACCTGAAATGTATTCACATCCCACAATTTTAAAACACTTCGGATTCAGATTTAGTAGCACCATAGGAAAGTTTGTTTAATAATTATTAACAAAAAACAGTTTTCCAATTTATTCATATCGGCTGGCAATTTTTTTTCTATTATTATTATTGACTGCTCTGAATAGGCTACAAGAATTTGCAGTTCATTGAAATTACTGACCAGTTGCATGCAGTCTTGGAAGTTAACTCTTATCACCAGAATGATTGAGAATTTCCATTTTCTTTATTATATTTTTGCCAAACATTCTTCGAATTCATCCTCTGATACAATTCTTTGCTGCTATCTTAATGAATTTCAAAACAGTTAACTAGCTACCTTAACAGTTATTTGAAAGAACAGCCTTGCTCTTTCCCGCCTCCAGTTAGACTTTATGGTTTTTAAGTATAGAGTGTTTAATTGACTTATTCAGTAAGCTTATGCAACAAATGCAAAATTGTGATATTGAAATTTCCCTAAAACTTGACCTGGTATACTTATAATTGCAGGAACTTATGATTGATAATTTTTAAAGCATTCTGATGTTTCTGGTAGAATTTTAATTATTTCTTTATATAATGCATGTTGGCAGAAACTCAGCCCAAATGTAAGTCTGCAATGAATGCAACTCAGAATGAAACATGGAAGACACGTATAATATTCTCAATTGGCGAATTCACGACCATGACATACAATGGAACAAGCGGAGCATTGACAACTGGCAAGACGGAAACAACTTCGATTGCCCTGGAAAGATCTGATTATTCTCCACCAGCTGTAATAAATGGTAAAGCCATAAGTCGTTCTTACTTCGCTGTTGCTTCTGCTCCTGAGGTTCCTTCTTTCACCTGCATCGCCTCATTTTCAGTGGAAACTGCTTATAGTTGGGTACCGATTGAAGGCTTGGCAACAAATATTCCAATTGCCACATGTGAAACACCGGTCGTCAAAGTCTTCTGTAAGTATGTCAATTTTCATAATTATTAGAATCTGGCGAGCAGTGTTATTTTAGTTCCTGAGAATAGAATAAGAATAATTATTATTTTAATTTCGTTCCATGGAACGAAAACTGGAATAAAAAATAATTCTGGAACGAGAATAGAATAGGAATAAAAATTTCAATATTTTTCTGGAACGAGAACGGAATAGAAATAGAAACTTAAAAAAAATAATAGTTTTTCGGACTGAAGGCATCAGAAAAGGAAATCATAAAAAAATAATATTTTCTCTCCTATTGATTATTATTTCTAATTATTACTAATCTTATAAATAGGTCAAAATACTCGAGACACTGTTTTGGGTGTTACTGTAATCATTCATGTTAGACATAATAACTATGAGAAGTGGAATTGGAAGTGGAACTAGAACTGGAACTGGAACTGGAACTAAAATTATTTCTAAATAGGAAGTGGAACTAGAATAAGAACGAAATTTATTGATAAAGAAGAACTAAAGCTAGAATAAAAATTACAACAATGGAATAGAATAAGAATAGGAATAAAAATTAATGCTGGAACTAAAATAACACTGCGGGCGAGAATGTCCATTTCAGTTTGTTTTCAAGATATGCTCATTAGATTGCTCTTGTTGAGCATAAAATTTTGAGCTGTTCTAATATTTCTGCAATATCACTCTCTCGCCTGCACAGACCCACCCCAAATTCTGACCATGCCGTAGCCATTAGTCAGGGCTTTTTAACGTGCAGTTGTACACAAAATGTGCAGCTGCAGAAGCACTCGGACCTGTACAGTTAAAGGTAGCAAAAAGGTAATAATTGTCCTGCGATTGGAAGTAATTTTGTAACGGCCTGTTGCCCCCTCGTAAGAAAACCACGTGACCGGGGGTCCCACCCCTGGTAATGCTCTTCAGCCTCCCAAGTGGTAGGAGCCTGCCTCGGGATTCCAAACGAGGCGCCGCCCTGTTGAAGGGGTTCGTTGTCGTCAGGTACTTCTACAGGTCCATCCAAGTAAGTAAGATCTATGGGATCCATCTCTTTCCCTGCGGTATAATTATAGATTAGGGTTGGGTCTTCCACCTCAGGACGGGGATGTCTCTCACGGGTACCAGGAATAACTTCGGTCGAGTGGCCACATATGTCAGCGGTTCTCGGTCTGAGAACGACGGCTTCCGCTAACTGAAGCCCATCAGGGTTCAAATCCCCTTCAACAGATTGTTTAAATCCCCAATCACTAAGCGTGGTCAACCCTTCCCTTCTCTTTTCCTGCATTACCTCACCTTCCTCTCGGGAAAGGCTATCCTGACTGTGTTGCCCCTGCAGTTGACCTATCTCATTGCTAAGGCTCTTGAATTGGGACTCATGTCGTTCCATGAACCTCCCCATGGTTTCTGAAACAGTTAGTAAAAGTTCCCCAACTTGTTTGCCTCTTACTTCCAACTGATCAAGTCTTCCTGGGGTTCCTCCCTTCTCTCCCTCAACTAGGTATTCCTCTAACTCCTCATCAGAGTGATCTTCAGACCTAATAGAAGTTTCCATCATTTAATTATTTATTAACATCTGATTTGAAATGTTTAATTAAACAATAATCAACTAATTATAACTGACAAACATTGCTGACAAGTAACATTCGTGATTAGGCCTAAATATTGTTCTTCACTAAGAGTTCAGTGTCTTTTCACTTCAGTAGAATCTAATATATAATCAAAAAGCGTGCATAACCCTGTTTCTAATTATTATGGCCCATTATTAGCACACAGGTATAATTAATTACATTTCGGTTCGAAGATATCAACCGCTATCATCACTCAACATCAGCTTCAATGCTTATCATTAATCACATCAGTTTCAATTCTTATCATCAATCACATCAGTTTCAATTAATTAACTTTAATTGGTTTCGGATCCAATTATGGAGCAATTAAGTAAGATGATACTTCCCTGACTTTCCGTGCAATTTTGAGTCACTCTCGAATTCGAATACGAAAAGAAGATCGGATAATTTCTTGCCCCGGTATAATTATTTGTCATCAAGATATTCACAAAGAATATTGCATCGGCAATGACAATCGTGTAATTTCAATCACCTCAGAAAGAAAACCACACTCGTCCGAATCAGCACACGATTCGACGGACGTAGAAGTAATAATACCGATCGCAAACGGTGCCAAAACCCGTTGCTTAGTCAACAATATCTTCTTACTCATGCAGTCAGGCAATCAGCCACGCAAACTTATCAATTTCAGACCAAAAACCCACACAAATTCTTGTCTTCACGAGACGAGCTCTTACCCTGATGGAATCCTAAACTCGACTGCGCTTTTCGGCGGTTGCAGCGGTCACGTGGGCCGCATCAACCAATCAACGGCTACCACGCAAAACCGACCGTCGGACGCAAACCTCGGCCCCTGATAGGACGGACAATCTACTGTGATTGGCTACCACAGGAGGACTCAGAAGCCTCGACAGAAGCCTCGTACAGTAGTTTCCTACCGAACACGACTACGGCCTTTGCAAAAATATCCTCTCTATGTGATGATCTATAAATAGAACCGCGATATCTAATAAAATCAATTAGCAAGTAAGTACGTGAAGCGGCCTTACAGGACGTTATATTGTAGCGGCCTTATAGGACGTTACAATTTAACCTACCGTACCATGTATGATGGGAAAGGAAAGATGGGGTTGCACAGTTCTAAAAAATTCCTTTAAAACAGCCCTGCCATTAGCTAATAATTATTTTTAATAAATTGCTAGTACTTGATATTCGTCATAACAGCAGTCATCTGCTCAATTTTGGAGATTTTGCTCATTAGATGATTTTCGTGATATTTGCCGACAGTTCGTTTTCGGTAATTGCTTTGAGCTTAAAAACGCTGGAGTTGTCTAAAATATTCTGTAACATCTATATTCAGAAGCAACAGCGGTACATTCATCGGTTCAGCATAGAAATCCTGCTATGGTCAAGCATAATTATGTTGAGCAACAACCTTCCACACAAACTTCTCAACCTTTCTCTGAGTATTTGCACAGAGTTCTTGACGACCATTCTATAGAATTATTATTTTTTCTCGTGATTTAGGTTCCAGTTACTCTATAAGTAGCGTTATAAAACTAACCTGTCTCACGACGGTCTAAACCCAGCTCACGTTCCCTATTGGTTAGGGCCCCCAGAAATTCGCGATCTTGCGCAACGCAACTTTTCCGCAAATTTCTAGGTTTCGCGCAACAGCGCAAAAATTGCCAATCTGCGCGATTTTGGCGCATTTTTTTACAAAATCTTGCCAATTTATATAAATTGGCCTTTGATTGACTTAGAAATCACTTCAACGCGCGGCAGTTCAACATAGCAACGAAACCGATGGGCGATAATCAAAATGGCGGCAGCCGAATGGGACGAAATTATATCGGAATTTTTAGTTAAAGATCGTTATTTTAGTAGTAATGCACGAAACGTAGCGTATAAAAAATTCCTGAACTTCACGGCCACACAATAAAATATGTTAGACGAAGTTTCTCAAAGCGATCACACGGCAGCGTCGCGTGCTGTCTCAGCTTATGACAGAACGAACGCATTTAATCTATATAGGCGTCAGGCGTGCATACGAAGACGGAAGGCTACTATTCAACACGTTTTGTAAATTGGTGATTCATTATAATATAGGCATATGATATACACCGTGACTCAAAAAAAGTAAGCCAAATTGTTTTTCATATATCTCTAAAGCCCGATAACATATCACGCTACAATTTTCCAAATATTTAGAGAAGTGGACCAAGAATACGATTCCAAAAATTCATGAGATAAAGTTGAGTGGATAAAAAGTTATGAATATTTAAACTTCATATACCGAAATTGCAGTTTACAAGCAATTTTCTGTCAGATTCAATAAAATGTTTCCTTATTATCTCTAATGCCTGATGATTAATCATTCTAAAATTTTCAAGATAGGCCTATGTAGAGAATCGAACTAACTATATGACCCTGACAGTATGGTTTGATTATTTAATTAAATAACATGCTCAAAAGTCCTCCTTCTGCTTGCACGCAAGCCTGGAGGTGCTGGCGCCATGCATTGGGCAGCAGCATCGTTGATTATCCTGTGGTCCAAGCCATACCACACTTCCAACAAGCGTTGCTTCAGATCGTTTATGCCATGGATTGTTGTGTGATAGACCCGGTCTTGCATCATGCACGCTCCACACTTTACAGTCGACAGAATTCAAATCTTGGCTGTTCGGAGGCCATAATGTGGGAGAAATGAAGTCTGGCGTCAGCATTTCGATGGTTTCCTTGGCTCTGTGGGCTGGCGCTGTTCCGTTGAAAAAAGAAAACAGCCTTCCGGGGGCTACATATTTCTGATAACAGGTGGAAGATGTTGTTACAGTAGAACGTTGCGATAATATACTCCCTTAATTTTACTCTAGGATCACTGAAGACCAAAATTGGGAACTATCAAGCATCGAAACCGCAACGAACACCATAAACAGACTTGCAGAAAACTGAAATTTCTGGAGATTAAGCTTAAATATTCATATATTTCTATCCGTTCAAATTCATGACACGATATTTTGGAATCCTATTCTTGGTTCAATTCTCTAAATATCTGGAAACTTTTAGTATGATTAATTATCAGGCATTGGAGATATAAGAATAACAGTTTAGGTTACTTTTTATTGAATCTGACAGAAAATTGCTTGTGAACTGCAATTTCGGTATATGAAGTTTAAATATTCATAACTTTTTATCCGTTCAACTTTATCTCATGAAATTTTGGAATAATATTCTTGGTCCAATTCTCTAAATATTTGGAAAATTTTAGCGTGATATGTTATCGGGCTTTAGAGATATATGAAAAACAATTTGGCTTACTTTTTTTGAGTCACGGTGTATAATTAATACCATCTTGAAGTTGTAGGCCTATTTGTGATGAGGGTAGATTTCGGTGGGCGTAAATTTTGCAAGATTAAAATTCTTTGCAATCGTCTGAATAGCCTACATTAATCTCATGGTTGTAGAAACTTTATGACTGCATTTTTTGCTTGATTTTCTAATTTCAAGAACGCCAAAGCTTTACACTAAATGACAAAAATACTGTTAGATAGATACCTGGGTACACTGATTCAATGAAAAACTAACGAAAATTATCATTTTTTAACTTGCGCAAAATTGGCGCAAATTTATGGTTTTTGGTGCGCAATTTTTTCAGTTTCTTGGCGCAAATTTCTGGGGGGCCTAATTGGTGGGTGAACAATCCAACGCTTGGTGAATTCTGCTTCACAATGATAGGAAGGGTTTGGGTCCGCTATTCCGAGGGTCCAGTATTCCGAGGGTCCACTATTCCGAAGGTCCACTATTCCGAAGGTCCGCTATTCCGAAGGTCCACTATTCCGAAGATTGTACTGTTATACGCCTATTATAATAAATCAGTCAGGTTTGGGTCCATTATTCCGAAGGTCCACTATTCCGAACGCTAAACCTAACCCTAACTCACCGTAAACCTATAACCACCAAGGATACAGAACAAAAAACAGCGGATATTCGGAATAGTGGACCCTCGGAATAGTGGGCCGTTACAGTAATCTCCGAACTCATGAAACTCGGGGATTTTTAGTCAACAGAGTAATTTGATAATTATGATTGTGCTTGGGTTCCCCGTCCTGATGACACCATGGGCTAGTAAGCTGCAGGTTAGTTACAGACGTTTGAGGTTTTTGGATTCGAGGTTGAGGAAAAGAGAATTGCAGTAGTCGTGCTTTTAGCAGGAATTATTATTCATCAATCCTTATATATTACAAGCTGTGCCCGGCCACGCGTTGCTGTGGCTGAAAAGACCGTTCAACCCTCCCTTTCTATACCTCCCTTACTCTGCTTCCCTCACTCCCCTCTCCCTCCCTACGTCCCCTCCCCTCCGTCTCCTTCCCTCCCCTCTCCTCCCCTTCCCTCCCGTCTGCTACCCTCCCCTACCACCTCCCCTCCCTTCCTCCTCCTCTGCCACTCCACTCGGCCGCAGTCGCGAAGGCAAGGTTGTGTGAGAATTGAAATCGAAATCGCTCGAATCGAATGCAAAATTGTGCGAAAAGATTGCACTTTAAAAAAAGCATTTGCAAAAGTGATCGTATTCGAAATTGGTAAAATTTTGAAAGGAATCGGTCAAGAACGGTGAATAACTTTCCGAGATCCTTTATTTTGTACAACCGACAGCTACGTAGGTATATGCGCTATAAAAAAGACGTGCGGATATGTGCCATAAAAACGCGGCCGCGTTAAAATGCACGTTGTGCAAATTTGAAATCGAAATTGCTCGAATCGAATGCAAAGTTGCTTTAATTTAATTGTCGAAAAGTTTGCGCTTTTTCCAAGAAACATTTTACAAACCCGATCGTATTTGAACGGAACATTTTGGTAAAATTTTGAAAGGGATCCGTCAAAAGCTTTCCGAGATCCTTGATTAAATACAAACTTTTTACGTTTTTATTTATTATACTAGCTTAACCCGGCCACGCGTTGCTGTGGCTGAAAAGAGCATCCAACAATCCCTCCCTACTTCCATTCCACCTCCCTTCCCCGCACCATCCCGCTTACCCTCCCCTCCCCTCCCCTATCCTTTCCCTTCCCCTTTCCCCTCACATCCCCTCCCCTCTCCTCCTCCCCTTCCTTCCCTTTCCAACCCTCCCCTTCCCATCTCCTTCCCTCCCTACCTCCTCCCATCCCCTCTACCTCCTCCCGTCCTTATCCCCCTCCCTTCCCCTCCACCTCCAGCTCCACCCTACTTTTCTCCCCCTCCCAGTCCAATCTCCCTCCATCCATCCATCCCTCCGTCCATTCCTCTGCCTCCCTGCCTCCCTCCCTCCTCCATCCCTCCCCTCCGCTCCCTCCCCTCCCTCTTCGTCCCGCTCCCTCCCCTCCTTTCCTCCCTCACACCGAGTGTGAAGGAAGGAGGGAGGGAGGAGAGAAAGGGAAGGAAGGGAGGGAAGGAGGGAGACAGAGGAACGGACGAACGGACGAACGGACGGACGGACGGACGGACGGACGAACGGAGGGAGGGAGGGAGGGAGGGAGGGAGTATGGATATATAACAATCATCGGAATAGTGGACCTTCGGAATAGTGGACCTTCGGAATAGTGGACCCTCGGAATAGTGGGCCGTTACCGATAGGAAGAGCCGACATCGAAGGATCAAACAGCAACGTCGCTATGAACGCCTACTACAATAATTGGGATCTTTGTCTGAAATTATGTTTCAGATTCCGTTAGGAATGTTACTTTATTGCCATCGCTTTCACGTTACTCTCTTGGAAGCGTAATTAATTGCACGGCTAAAGGACATCCACCACCAACTTTCAAATGGCAGGAAATGGAAAACGATACCACTTGGGTGGATATACATCATAGGAATGGCTCTGAATTTTCTATAAGTTCCGTTTCTTCAAAATGGTACAGATGTGTTGCAATGAATGTCGTGAGAGACAAAAGTTACAATGCGACTTCTCATGAGTTCCAGGTTAACAACGCAGGAAATGGTTAGTTAGTCTCTTGCGTTGAGTTCTCATTCTTCTCATTCCGGTCTTCTGTAACTTATTGTGCAGATGCCATAGCCTAATCCACCACTGCAGCTAAATCAATCAATCACATAAATTCATATAGCGCCCCTTTAAGATCTCTACGCATAGGCGCTCCCAACCCAGGTCTGGTTGAAAAGAAAAGTATTGAGAAGACGACAAAAAGAGCCATCAGAGTCACGGGGAAGCGTTCGTTGTGTATGTATGAGTATGCCTACTTGTCGTAGCGCTTCAAGGTTACTACTCAGACGCGCTCCCGACTCCAGCGCGGACACAGAATCAAAGTTTCACGCCGAAGCGAATGAGAAAATGCGATTGAAGGACTAACTTGCTCACTGCTCAGGGTTCCTACCGGTAGATCTACGCGGCGGCTTGAGGCGGATTCGAAACCACAACCTAGCAGCTGCTCTAGGACACCGAACATACCGCTACACTTCCCACGCCCCACCATACATGTACACTGTCATCCTCAGCTTGTAATGTTATTTACTTACCAGTTGAACTCACGCATTAAATTGTTGCGTTGCACATTACAACTGTTTTCTGAGAAAACAGATCGTTTTCGTCTTTTTCGTGACTGGGTAAAAGAATTTAAAACACAGCACTTTGTAAACATACGATTTGTTCCCGACTGTGCACTTAAATTGAAGTCCCGCTGTCGGGGCTACCAGAATCAAATATTCTAACAAATAGTAACTTAATCCAGCCCTTGGGTATTCATACGCTAGTACTGTAGGGTCTATTACAGCTGGTAGTATTATTTATCATACCATGTTTGTCTTCTGGCAGGCGAATATATGATGGTGGTTGGAGTTTTTATTGGCGCTGGCTTCTTACTTCTCATCACTGCGCTTGTCATAGGCCTGTGCTGTTACATTCGGGTCTGTCCAGCATATCAGTGTTGCCGTTCAAAGCAGAATTTGCATGGTAATTATTTTTAATTCAATTATTACACATATGGGACATCTGTGGGGTGAAGTCGAGATAATTGTTTTATGTGACGCTTCACTACAACACAAATTCGTATTTAGGAACCTATAGGCCTAATAATCCGTGTAGGGAGACATTGATAAAAAAAAACTCATTAGTGTAGCTACAGATATTAAGCTCACTATGACACATTCCGTCTTAGAGGGTAGCCTAATGAACGATTCCAAACGACAGTGTCTTGATGAGATTCTGGAAAATTTATCGGGTAGGCCCCTAATCTTAAAATTATGAAATAGCTTGATGTAATATAAAACTCCGCTAGTGGTTGCACTCTGCCAGTGCCAGTCCCAAGCCTGGATAAAGGAGGAGGGCGTCGCTAATGGTCTTTGTTAACACACAGTGACGTTAAACTGCAAATACATACATTATAATATAAACTTTTTGCATCATTTTAGCATCGTAATAATGCATGCATTTGATAGTTTGTGAAATGAAATGTTTTTGGGCTGGTATGATTTTCTTATTGTTGTGCTGAGACATTGCCGTGCATGCAGTAAGTGTAAATGAAAAGAGCTATATAATAATTGGTCCTAAGTATAGCTTTGTAAATTTCCATATGGGATACTAATGGCTTATGTTGTTTATTTTTCAGGCAACATAAGGTTAGCGAATTCATTTATTTCGTTGCTGTAGGCTACACTTGCTTGCATGCATTTAGAACCATTCCAAAACTAATTGTAGGTTATTGCAGGCTGTCTGTTCAGTCAGTCTGTTTAGCTAAGTTTAATGTCATGTAGGCTTATTCTGTAACCTGAGTTCCTGTAAATTGCTGCAACTGCATAAAGTGTACATTGTAACCGACTGCGGTATGTCAACCGGATTGTTCGATAACGAAAATTATATTATTAGTTTTTCATTGATTTGATTACACTTTTCAAAACCTCCTATGAGTAGGGCAATGAGTTTCCACTTGTTTAAGCAGTTATTTTGTTCAGACGGCGCCAGTTGAGCAGTAGACCTGCTTCCCATTCAGTTTACACTGTTTTTATGGCTAGCATAGTACTGCTTAAATAATACACAGTTGTCAGACGTTCTGAACAACTAATAGTCGAACTGTTACTCTACTTTATTTTACAACAGGGACGAGCATCAGCTAAGAGGAGAGAATCCAGATTTATCCAGCAAGACCAATCAGGTGCAACATTATCTTATGATACATAGGCTACATGTATCTGCTAATAGTATGAACTTACTAACACGTAGCCTACATGTATGTGTAAAATTTGCATATCATCGCATATTATTGCCTACAAATAGGAAGCGTAAATCCTTTACTTACACATAATACGCATCACTTGCAAGCGGTAGGCTTAAATTCCATATATGCTAGTGAATTCATACCAATACGCAGGTAAAACGTAGACCTACTTGGCAGCTGTTGCGGGGTGGGTCGATACTGACATTCAGATTTATGTTTCATTGGTTTAGCACTTTTTGTAATTTTTCATCTACCGTGGTCCGTTGTCGTACAGATTTAATAGATTTTTCAACCCTGTTGTATAATAGTAGGCCTATATATTGTGCACATGAGACGGAAACTTTAAACAATAGGCCTATTCTGCGTTATATTTTAGGTTGGAGTAGAAGAAACACCTGGAAAAGTCTACGCAAGTTTAGGAACAGACAGAGAGGTCACTGAATATATGCCGCTCGAGCAAAGACGGACAGGAAAACCTGAGAGAAAGTCCAGACTCTAGTCTACATTGTAACACATAGTCTAGCACATTTTAGAGCGTAAAGCACGGTAAAAGAAAACAATGTTACTAAGGCTACGAAACTTTTTCGCTAGACCCTACCGTACAAGAATAATCACTGTCCTAATTTTGTGTGTAACTTGTTGTGAGACAATTATATAATGTATAGGCTATTATAATTGAGGTTGAAATACATCTAAACCTGCACAATTCGGCCTATTGGTAAAGTTGCGATATTGACATTCAAATACATCCAAGTAGGCCTACATGTAGCCTTGGTCTATAACTATTCCAGAGCCGTTCAACAGTCTGTTATTTAATAAACGCATTATTTACATTCAAAGATAGCCTATGCTTAAACAGAAATCAGCAGCAAATGCTTAGTAAATTCTGAGAATTGTTACAGGAAATAGAATTTCTTAACCTAGAATTTGCTTATAGTATTCAATGTGTCGACTATATGTGAAGTTAGGACACACTCAAAAAGCAACGCCCCACGCGTTCCCTTTATCTGAGCTTTTGCAAACATTATTACCATACTTTGCATTAAGCTCCGTTTCACCATGTTTGGTGGCGCTTTAGCCTACGTCTGAATGGCCCTGTGTTTCAATTTACAGATGATTTTATATACGATGGGTGCAGGTGTTAAGTAAACGGTTGAAGTTACATAGCAGATTGTACAATCGTAATCGTAATCTTCAAATCTCTAAAGCGCTGCTCGAAAGTCAAGCGCAGGGCACCAGTTTATTCACGAGCGCTGCGTTGAGTGAAAATGGTTGTCTGTGAGAGTAGTCAATGGTGGTCCGGTCGATAAATGCACGTAATGTTCTGAACTGTTGTTCGCTAAAACTCTCTCTGTCTGTCTCTGTCAATCTCAGCACTTCTCTTCCTCTTGACCTCGGCTGAAACATTTTACCCAAGATGACAACCGAACATTTCGAACCACGCAACAATTTATTATCCTGCTCCAGTCACATAATTTTATCTTATGACCAGCATGACAGTCGATTCCCAACATTGATTATATCATAGCACTACCAAATTATATTGTCCATCTTCGGTTGGTAAAGTAGTGATGTAATACAGTGACTTTCCAACATTTCAGCTATTCTGTCTTTAATTCGACAACAGTAGGCCTTACTGTCTTTTCTATGTGGTTCTGATGAACACCGGCCACTTACTGGATGGGTTACTTACACCCAAAATGCCCACAAAATAATAATTTTTGCGACTATGATCGAACGACTGCCTATTTATAGGCCTACCTCTTGCTGATATTTACTCTGCAAGACGTTTGCAGTTGAAACTTTGTAGGCCTACTCATTATTTACAGTTGATTGTTGTGAAGACGTGTATACTGTATATGCCTACACTAGAACACCGATAGACAATATGTGACGCTGGGGCTCGAATCCTAGATATTGCGCTAGACGTCGAAATAGGCGAGAGGGGTCAATAATGCAGTTTATTCTTCAATTCAGCATGTGACTGTGAATTCGCCCTAATTTGCAAAGTAGTGAACCGATTTTCATGCCGTTTTTGTTGTCTGATTCAGAATATATGCCTCTAATGTCCAGAACAATTGCAGAATAATAACTTAGTAGGTTCAGTAAACTTGGATTACACGAATATTCAGTAACTTTTTGTTTGGTTTTCTCACTATAAACTAATGAAAAAATCAAACGAGCATAACTTCAGTTAGAAAAAAGATATTTTCATTCTGTTAAAAGCATTTTAGAGCTTGTTCATTGTAGCATATGACTAAATCAAAAGGTCAAAATCCGACATGTGACGGGTTTTGAGCCCCTCTGTCACATATTAGATCTATTGGTTAATAAAGGACATATTTACTTACTTAATTACTTAATTACTTATTGGTAATCCATTCATTGAATAATCGCTGTACATTGTTTTGTAGTAGGCTATCATAATAGATAGGGCAGTTCCAAATTCACGAATTCACGGAAATCACGAAAACCGTGAATTTCGCCGTTTGCCGTGAATTTCGCAGTTTGCCATGAATTTAGCCTTTTCCGTGATTTTCCGTGAATTTTCACATTTTCAGCACTTTTTTGTAAAAACAGGTTAAACATGGTTGAGAAACACGTCAAAAATGGCGCCAACGACCAAAAACACCGCGGAACCATTAAATTAAATTTAAGAATTTCTGTTTTGGGGAGTGAATAACGTCGCTGACATGTGAAGACTCATTCATAAACACTCGTATTTTTAACGTGTATTTGCAAAAAAGTGCTGATAATGTGAAAAATCACGAAAAATCACGGTGCCGTAAATTTTAGGATTTTTGCAAAAGTATGCCGTGATTTTTTCTATTCTTGACCGTGATTTTGGAACTGCCCTAGTAATACATGTAGACGTTCAAATTTAGGCCTGCTATCGATACGTTCCTAACACCTTAAATTCTTCGTCTGCCTTTTTGAGAAAATTAGACAGATTTGAAATCATATTTTTCCAAACCAGGCTGAAGCTATAAATAATTTTTAAGTTTGTACTATAGGTTGGACAATGAGTCACTTGATGAAAGCGTAGGCTAATACGAAAAAGCTATGTACCAGGAAGAAAAAAAGAACATAAATAAATATGCCTAGCCTATGGGAACATGGGCATGAATGCATTAGACCCAGATAACAGATGACCGGCCAACAGATCATAAATTTAGAAAAGTGATGACGATTTATGCAAAGAGATTTTAAATAGATGGCAGCTTACAATATTGATCTTGGCTGGCCATAGATAGTATCTTACTTCCTGCATTCACTCTCTAAGAGGATGGAACTTTACGTGATCGTAATACTTTTAACTGTCGCAGGTCAGTGGATACAAATCACTCGTGCATTCAGCTACTGTAGTTTTGGTCAAAGAAAGAAAACTTAGCCCATGTCTTAATTTGTTTTAAAATTGAGCTGATGAAATCTCTATAATTATCGTATTTTACACTAAACATCATGGAGGCCTAATTCCTCTTGCGAAAGTCTGTCTGTATGTCGTTCTCCCTGTTGCATTCCTCAATTGTTGTGTAAAATTAACCTAAAATAAAAACTATTATGATGACAAAATTGCATTTCAATATAACATCGTCGTCATCATCATCGTCATCATCATCTTCATCATCAGATTTATTTTGTTTTCTCAGGGTTTATAGGTGCACAAGAAAATCAAATAGAGGGACCTGAGAATACAGTTGGTTTTGTTGGCTCAACTGTTTCCTTGAAATGTTCATCTTCATCTAGAAACTGTTTCGGAATTGACTGGCAGAAGTACGTACCTGGTGCAAGTCCAACGACTATTTTCAAAGGACCGAGAACAATACTGAATGTCGTTGATAAAGCTAGATACAGTGTCAACAAATCTTTCGGATGTGATTTGGTTATTAGAGACATTAATTTTACAGACGCCGGACGATTCATTTGTTCAGCTATCATTTCATCAAGACAAATTACAAAATCCGCTCACCTAATTGTATTGGGTAAGTTTTCTGTTGTTTTCATTGAATCCGGTCATAGCTAGTAATTCAAGCGAAACCTGTGCATTTGTGAAGTATGCCTCTATGGGAATATATGTACAGTTGTAGGCCTACACTCACATGCACACACGCCTTTACAGTATATATATATATAATATATATATATATAATTATATGTGTGCGTGTGTGTGCGTGTGTGTGCGCGTGTGCATGTAAATTGTCCCCTTGAAGAGGCGGTATACGCCTAATGAATTAATGGTTTTTTATTGTAGTATATAGGTTACAAAACAATCACGCATACAAAAATTCCTTATTGTACACGTACGTCGTAAATGCAATTATAGGCCTACATACAGAGCTTAGAGCTACTCTGGAGGAGTAATCTTGTCTTCATGCTGCAGCATTTATGGCTTCCAAATAATAAGCAGACCTACCATATAATTAGCAATAAGAAGGTGGTTCTGAAATTTTCTTGGATTACTCACACCCTCCATATGTTTCGTTAATTCTTTGATGGGTCAGCATTTACAAAAAAAAAACTTCTTTCGCTCTGCAACTCACTGATCAGAGATGGGAACAATGACTAATAGGCTAAGTTAGGATTTGCCATAGTAGTGGGTGTGCTGAACTTTCTGAGACCATTTTCGCCTCGTCTAGGCACCTAAATCATTGCAAGAACAGCTTTGGAAGAACACTTCGAAGAGTTTGACCTCCAGTGAAAAATCATTTGAACAGATCATTCGCATAATTTTATTATAGGCCGTATTGGGTGACAAATTGTGATATTAAAATATTCATGGAAACTGGTTTCTATACATTACCAACTTTTAGGACGTTCGGATTTTAAAAATAATTTCTATCTATGTGTGGCTGCAGAGACTCAACCAAACTGCACGATAAACGCGTCTATGGATGATACGGCCGAAGGTGATGGAGTGCTGTTAAGCTGTGTGGTCACATACAATGCAACAAATGAAGCATCGATTGCGTGGAAAAGAGGGACAGATTCGCCGTACGCTGTAGAAAATGGTTGGATACATTTTTTGATAAAAGTTTAGTTTAGCGTCATAAGTTATTCGCCATTGCATGGGTTTCAACGCTGGACGAACGCAAGTTGGATTGACGAAAGTAATTGTTGATACATGTTAATAGAGTCATACGGAAGGGGGTTATAGATCCTTTAAGGCTTTAAGCCCTTGGGCTATTATATGCTTCGGTATGAATAAAGATTACAATGTGAATATTCTAATTTTGTTTGGTGTCCATAATAATAAATTATAGTTGAACGGTGAAGGACGAATGCGCATAGAGCTAAAACAGATTATAGTTAATGTTATTATCACAATTCAGCTGTAGCCTATAAGACCAGGGTGTCCATAACCCCCGGTTGACCCCTACTAAATAAGCGTATAGGGTCTAAGTCGCATAGATGAAAATAATTTAGTATTAATATTGACTAAATAGAAGTGGGATTTTTGACAAGAATCTCACCTAAATCGAGATTAGAGTGTTGAGCAATAACGTTTATTAATTAGAAGTTTTATTGATTAAAAGTAGGTTAATTGTTACTTAAATGGAACAGGAACTGATAAAACGAATTCTTGCCTAAGCAGACACCGGATTTCTGCCAACATAGAAGTTGGATTAATAAAAAAAGTTAAAAACCAGTAATGCCACAGCGGGCGAACAATTTATGGCGCTAATCTGCATGTAGGCCTACACGTTCGCCATTGTTTAATATTCAAAATGTTAGCGCGCGTGTGCTTGGCAGATAGTCTTCTTTGAGACATCCTGTATAGGGACTAAAAGCGTGTTTACTCTCCACGACTCTTTAGCATCTCTACTCGGATTTAAGTATGCTATAAGCAACATTGTTTATCGTTAGTTAAAGACTGTTTGCTAAGTTCGAATATCGGTTAGCAATTTTTCCCAATTTCTTTAGTAGATGTTATGCATTTAGGTGAATAGATAATTATTTTGGCTAAGAAATGAAAACTGTTATTTATTGACACTTGCGATTAGTGATCAGTTGTAGGTTCGTTTTGCTACAAACTCTTTTACACCAGACTGGCAAATTCTACTTTCTTCATTAGATGGCGTGTACACATTCAGCGCTTGCATCTTCTGAGGCAAATTTTTGCCAATTTTATAATGACTTTGAAAACACTTATTCAGCTGGACTTTAACAGCTCGTTGCTTGAATAACATCCTTATTTTTTCCAACCCCCCCTCCAATCCCCTAGTGTGCAGTCCTTGACCTGTCTTATGTCTATATTGCAACATAGGGGTTCACGATTTATAGCCTACTTTTGTAATAGCGATCTTATATTTAAACTAGCTGAACCCGGCCACGCGTTGCTGTGGCTGAAAAGAGCATCCAACCATCTCTCCCTACCTCCTCCAATCACCCCTCCCCTCCCCTTCCCCTCCGCCTCCCCTTCACCCGCCCCTCCCCCTCCCCTCCCTCTCCCTCTACCCTTCCCCTCCCCCTCCCCTCTCCTCCCCCTCCCCTCACCCTCACCCGCCCCCTCCCTGCATCCCTCCCTCCTCCATCGCTCCCCTCCGCTCCCTCCCCACCCTCTTCGTCCTGCTCCCTCCGGTCCTTTCCTCCCTCACACCGTCCTTTCCTGACAGCGGATAGAGCCCAAGAAAGATGAAAGGCCGCTATAGAGCCCATGAAAGTTGAAAGGCCGCTTTGGTTTTTGAATCGCTTATGACGTCACGGCACGCGACCTCATTCTATATTTTGTCTGGCTGGTCACTGTGTTGATTAGCAGCGACGTGTAAATTAGCCGACGAATTTGATAAAATATTATTTTTGTTAAAGATTGCGGTTTTTAAAGAAAAAAAACATTCAAAGAACACACACGTATTTCAATGGAACGTTTTGGTGAGATTTTGAAAGAATCGGTCCGTTACTTTGGGATATCTTGTTCGCCCAAATTTGCATGGTGCGTACACCGTTACATTTTTATTTATATAGAATATTTCCCAATTACATGCATAGACCTAGGACTATAATGTGTGTTGCTAGGAACTCAGCGCAGCTGTACAATAATTTCACGTCAGGCTGAAACAACGAAAAGACCCGAGGCACCCACAACCATCGCATACAATGGAACAACAAACGAATCGAACTCTGAGGTCACAACCAAAGAAACAAAGAAAACGCCGATGCCATTGAAATCCATTTGTCAATCTTACATCGCAGTTGCTCCAGTACCTGATGTTTCATCTTTCACCTGCATCATCTCATTTCCAGTTGAAACTGTTGATAGTGGAGCTACAATAGTTGGCTTGGCCACAAACACTCTAAATGCCACGTGTGAAACACCGACCGTCAAAGTCCTCTGTAAGTATTTTCATTCATGGTGCTAGAATCTGGCGAGAACGTTAATATCTGTTAGCCTTAATAGAATTATTTTCCGAACATTTGAGCAATTCTGGAATTTTATGGTCACCATTGCTTAAATTGAACAGGAAGATCAGAAAGAGCTGATTGTTCGTTTCTGTTTAATCTTCATTACTCTTGCGACGGAGTTTTTCTATTTGACCTTGATTGCAGACAACAGGCGCTAGATCACGATCAGCCTGGATCGAACTGGCCCGCCACAAATCCTTGCCGTGTTACAACCAATAAGGGAAAAGTAATGTAATGCCTCTGGTCTCCGACCCTCAGGAATGAGGATGGACATCATCATCAATGTAATAAAATGACAACTATTACAGTCTTCATTATACTAATTGCACGTTCTATGCTCATTGTTGAAAGTTTTTACTATTTATGGGACGTTCATGCTGTTAACAGTTCAAAGCCAGCTCTAATGACGGCAGATAATATCCAAGCATTCCGCTTAGTAATGCCAATGTCGTTTGCGTTTAAAACTTAAAGTTGAAGGTCTGCCACAATACATGCCATGCATTGATCTGACACCAAGATCTTTACACAGCAATTGCACTGCACTGAGCCAAGACTGACCTAACACGAGAGACAAAGATATCCGTACGGTCTGTTGAGAAAAAGGGACGAGCAGAAGTTCCAGAGAAGCTTGCGCGCACCGTCGGACAGATAGGGGGTCTAGTTGTGGTTTATGCAACAGTAGCAAAAAGGATCTTAAACATTAGATACGCTAGGTACTCGGGAGCCAGTGTAAATTCAGTCACGAGTGGAAATATAGGTAAAGTGCACAAGTGAATAATGATGCAGCTTGTTTTTGTCTTTGATGAAAGTTTTTTTAATTTTGCAAACCTTTCCGAATTCGTAGGCTATCACAATCTTTTGCTTCTGCCAGTGACAAAGTTTTTCAAAGTAGTGGAAAATCTCTAACAACAATGCTCTGCATAAACTTGTCTTTCAGAGTAGCATTGGCGATAACCGTGCAGTTTATAAAACGATTGCGTTTGCATTCTGTAACATTTAGGCCTATATTCAAACCAACAGCGGTTCAGCATCTAAATCGTGCCATGGGGAAGTATAATTATTACGTTTCATCATACTTTCACTGCGTCTTCAAGGCAAATTGCTTGACGACAATTCCATATAATAAATTATTGTTTTTCGCGTGTTTAGTTTCAAAGGTAGGCATATCTGATAAGTTATCTGGAAGTGGCGATATATCGAACTAAACCTGCACTAAAATTGGGATCTAAGCTTATGTCTGTAACTCTGTTTCAGATTCTGTTCGAAATGTAACTTTGTCGCCATCACTTCCTCTTTACTCTCCTGGAACTGTCATTAATTGCACGGCTAAAGGACATCCATCACCAACTTTCAAATGGCAGGAAATGGAAAATGATACCACTTGGATAGATATTCAGAGTGGCTCTGAATTAACTATGACCAATGTTTCTTCAAATCGGTACAGATGTGTTGCAATGAATGTCGTGAGAGGCCAAAGCTACAATGCAACTTCTAGTGAAATCCTGGTTAACGCAATAGAGAGTGGTAAGCATCGTGCAATGCAGTTTCAGTCTGTTTCCTTTGAATTAGGCCTATTTAAACGAAAAATACAGATAGGCTACCATAAGTTTTCTTAGCCTACCACTGCAACCACTGCGATTAGCATTTGAATATGAGTCTATTATTCCAATGAGTATCATTTTTTCCTATGTAGTGACTTCTACAGCACCATGATCGCAGTTTCCGCGACTTGTCTTCATCACTCACCGATGAGTGCAAGTATAGCCTAATTATGTGAGTCTGGAATAAGCGTTGGTTGACATGTTGAGTGCTATACTGACTTCTATTGGTTGTCGGGCTGCCGCAGTTTGTCCGTAAGCTGCCGATGTCACGCTAATGAGTTTATTTGTGTTTTTTTGTATTTTGATGTTTTGCATGATTTCTCGTTAAAATTGTTGCGTCAGTGCCAAATAGACATTTTGTACTTACCCACTTCCTTCTGTTATTCTTGACAACACTGATTTTGCATGGTTCAACACTTGTTTGATGAACACGGCATCCTTTTACATGTCATTATGATCATCCTGAAAGACAGGACCATGTAGGTCTAATTACTTTCTTAGTATGAAAAATGTGCGTTTGGACCAAATGGCATAATTTTATAGAAAACCCTCTTGCTCGTATTTCGAGGTGTGAAGTGGGTTTCATGTTTAATCCGTTGCTTCAAATGTAACCTATGTAATAATGAGGATTGTTCATTGATTTTCTCATTTGTTTCAAATGTTCTTCTGTCACTACAGTATGCCTACTGGTTCAAAATATTTTGTCACCGCCGTCAAATCCGTCTCTGTTCCTCATGCGAAACTGTCTCACTGGTTCTGGCGCTTATTACCTGATAATGGCTCTCTGTGCGCCAGTATCTTCTTTGCCTTGTTTTTCTCTCTTCTGTCATCGGTCCTTGGTATTTAGACTGGAAGCCTGAACTTCGAAACGTTATCATGGGGTTCAATAATTAAGCCTAAATGGTTTTAGGCCTTCGTGCATTTTAAGCATAAATACATTCATGCATGTATATATGCCACAGTGATTCTGCCATGTTTCATCTTAACTATTGACCCAATAAAATGAAATTGTCGGTATTTCATAGCTTGGACAATGGGACAGATTGTTTTAAGGGTTTAAAATGATTGAATTCTATTGAACTTTCTGTTGTATGCTATGCTCTGTCAGATTCTACAGCCACAACAATAATTCCTGTTCTAATAATCACAGTCGCAGCTGGTTTCCTTCTTCTCATCATTTTGCTTATTGTCTGCTTCTGCGTCCGATCCTGTCCTGGATACAAGTGGCGCCATTCAGGAAGCAAGTCAAAAGGTAACTGTCCGTTCTTTCATTTCACACCAGCGGAATAAAAATCATGGCGACAGTTGCTTATTGTTCATGTTGTTTGTCTTATCCTCTTTATTACGTCATCAATCATGACCATCGAATCTTGCTTGTCAAACAGTATGTCTAAACAACTTCTGTAACTTGACGCAGCATCGGCATATAAGCTGTAGCCTTTCTTTCCTGAGTACCAAACATCATGTCGATTCATAACTGGTTAAGTCATTAGTGTCATTTCCAAAATATATAGACATAATCTGTGACAAATGGAATTGTTTATTTTCACAAACAAATCGATTTGTATAAACTGTAACTTAGTGCAGCCTTGGGACCGGGTACATAGCGATTTAGTATGGGGCGGCATTTACGGGTTTTGCTGATAAAGCTGCTAAGCAAAACTGTTAGACTACATACATGCTTTTATGTTAGGCCTACTATTTGAATGCAGGCTGATTTTTTTCGTTCGTTTGTTTTCAGATAAAATACGGTTAGTCACTTCCTGTCTTTACTTCCTGTTCTAAGTTTTAGAACCATTTGAAAATTAATGGCTGTTTTGAATTCATTTACGCATTCATTTTGTTAAGTCTACCCGGTTTTTGTTGAGCGGTCATTTTTGTTTATGGAAAAGTGAAATTGCAATCCTGCTTTGTTACGTATAGGCTACAACTGCTTGCTCAGTATCAAGCAACATGCTCATGAACAAGGTCATTCAGAGATCAGATGAAGTAGACAACTAGACATTCCTGTTTCCATCCATGGCAAAAATCAGCTCTTGACATTCTGACATAATATTTCGAGTTTGGATCATGATAAAAACGTTATGTAAACATGTAGGCCTACAGCTTCAATTCAATTCGATCGACCTGTTGTGCAATAAGCTGATATAAGGAGAATCATATTATGGGAATCATAGACTAGGTTGGATCAGATTAGCCTCGAAGGGATTACTGTAAGCATCAGTAAAATAATCCGACATTACAAAGGTCAAACCAGTGAATACCCATATTTATTTGGTTGATGCTTTCTATTGTCTAAAATGCTGATACAACTTTTTTATAATAGCCTACAACTCGAGCTGCTTACGCAGTCTACTGTTTGAATTGCCTTTGCTCGCGCTATTATGGGGGATGTATAGGCTACAAATGTGCGTATGCCTACAATAGCCGTACTGAATACTTTAAACAATGCTCGTTAGCCTAATTGCATACACTCCATATTGATTATTGTAAGCCTAACTTTTGCACATTATAAAGCATAAAATTAATAATACTCTTGAAGATTATAGTTGAGCTGAGTTGTAGCATTATCTTATTTTACAACAGGGAGGAACAGACGCTGGGAGAGAATCCAGATTTATCCAGAAACGTCAATCAGGTGCAAAGATTTTCTAGTTCATTCATTCAGGGCATTTATATAGTGCCTCTTCAAGAAGCTACTCAGAGGTGCTCCCAGCCTAGTGGTATCTGCTAACAGCATGTCCTTACTACAGCATATTGAAAATGTACATAACAGTTATGCAAATAGTAGAATCCTTACTAGCATATGAAATGCATCACACACAATATATGTTAATTGCAAATCCATGTCAGCATGCGGGTTACATGTATGTAATGCTCGCGAGTAGTAACTTATGCTAGTGTGACAATAGGGGCCTACTAGCGTTCTTTTTTTATTGCTTAGCACATATTGATTCTTAGTCTAGTTTCGGCGTACATACTATTTTATTTAGCAGATTTTCAACCCTACTACAATGTGCCAAAAAGGCTGGAGCTATACAAATGTTTACGATTTATTATAGGTTGGAGAACAGGAGTCGGCCTACGCAAGCTTGGTAGCAGAAAGAGACGCAAACGAGTATATGTCGATCGAACTAAAACAGAAAGCAAAGCCAAGGGAAAAGAAAAAGTAGACCTTATAGTCTAAGTTGTAACACTTCGTAACATATTTAAAGTGCAAAAGAGAAAACTATGGTTCTAATAGACCCTATTGGTTTCAAAACTTTCTGTTTTCCGTTGATGCTTTTACAGCCTGTAATGATGATGTAGCTTATTATTTCTATTATAGAGTCTAACGCGTGCTGTATAGCATACACGGGCAGGCTTTAGTGTTAATTATATTAGCCTGTGCTGTTTGTGTGCTGGGATTATGATATTATACAGAACCGTTTGCACAATAGGCCCATACATTGGTAATACTTTTGAAGATCATTATAATAGTTGACTTGAGCTGTTTCATTACTTTATTTTACAACAGGGAGGAACATCCGTTGCGAGAGAATCCAGATGTTTCCAGAAACTTCCATAAGGTTCAACATTTTCTAGTGGTATTGTCCTAACAGCATGTCCTTTTTAATACATGATTTGCAAAATTTTACATATGAAAAATTAATAGTAAATTCCTTTATAACGCATAATATGCATCGAATTCTAGTAGAATAGTATTAATTTTGCTAATAGCAAATTTATGTCAGCGTGTAGGCTATGTAAAGCGCAAGGTTCTCTCGGATAAAATAGAATATCCGGTCCTTTAAGTACGTCTAATACGACATGAGTAGTTACCTTAGTGATGATAATGCGAGCTGGAACGATACTGATATTCAAATCTATGTTTTTAAAAAACTTTTTTATATTGTTTTGACACTTTTTAATTCTTAGTCTAGATATACCGTCGGCGTACAGCTCTTAAGAGATTTTCAGCTATACTATAGTCAGTGGCGGATCCAGAACTGTTTCAAGGGGGGGCCAAAATCTTAGATCTTGGATGGGAATTTTTTTTGTTAGTCATCTGCCCAAAAAAATTTCGGGAAAATCATACCATTTCATCCGCCAAAAAAGTTGATGACCTTTTTTTAGTCATCTGGCCAAATGTTTGGGAAAATCATACCATTTCATCCGCCAAAAAGTTGATGACCTTTTTTTAGTCCCCAACTTGAAAACCGAACGGGGGCCAAGTCCCGTAGAGTTTTCCGAATAGGGGGGGCCAATTTCCATTACACCCATATTCGTATTACTAATTTCAGACCAAATGGGGGCCACGTCCCATGGCAGTTTTTGATGGGGGGGCCATGGCCGGATTGGCCTTCCCTGGATCCGCCCCTCACTATAGTATAGACTGTTGTGCCGTTCAGCCAGGAACTATAAAAACTGTTCAATGTTTTATTTTAGGTTGGAGAACAAGAGGTAGCTTACGCAAGTTTGGGAGCCGACAGAGACGCGACCGAATATATGTCGCTTGAACAAAGACAGAAAGCAAAGCCCGAGAAAAGATCCAAACCATAGACGACGTTGTAACACTTCGTAGCTTAACTTAGGGTGCAAGATAACATATTGATAGGCCTCCTGCAAGTATTGGTTGCAAAACTATCTCAATACCATACGAGGATAATCTTTACCCCCACTATGTGTGTAACATTTTGTGAAACAACGAGAATTATTAGCCTAATTATCGATTATAATCTTGACCTGCACAAGTTTTAAGGCGATCAATAGAAATGGAGAAATAAATATATTAAATGTAAAAAAGTAAAAAATTAATTTTTGGAGGCCCTGTGTCTCATTTATCTATTTATCTATGACTTACTTTCATAGCGATGGATGCACACATTGCACATGTGTTAAGTCAGCGGATGAAGTCGTATGGCCATACAGATCCATATTAGGTCTATGTTTCGTTCGTACCATCTCTATCTCAATCAATCTCAGCTGCACCTCTACTCTGCTTGACCTCGGACGCAGCATTTCATCAAAGATTAAAAAAGAACATTTTGAACTACGCAACAATTAGGCCTATCCTGTTCCGGTTCCATTCATCTCATGACCACTATAATAGGCCTAATCATCTATTTCCAATGCTTCGGTAACGCAGAGCTGAAAGTGGTTTGAAAAATTGCGGGTCTGTTTGGGGTCACAAGGCGTTAGATATTGATATTTACACTAGTGCCCAAAAATGAGTGCCGGGCCTCAGACCCGGACTGACCCGGCTCACTTTCAGCTTTACAATGACGGCGCCAGGATTTCAGTTTTAGGGAACTGATTTGTTTTTAGTCTCACAAGAAAATTTCCCATTTTTTCTGTCAAAAAATCTGAAGCTCTTTTTTAGTGGTCCGTTGGTTTTGGGTTTTATTTCTCCCGAGTTTACTCTTTGCGTTTTTCTCATCGTTTTTTCCGTTTTTTTATTTTTCATGTAACTTTATTTACCCATATACTGCCTATTATTGTTTTTCTTAATTTCATTTTTTACTAATATTCTTTACGTTTTCACCATAGCATTCTCTCAAGGATTCATCTAACTAATGTCATTACATAATTGATTAAGTCATCATTTGAGAATTACATGTAGTAGGTCCCTAAAAAATGAAATTTTTAGGCTAAGAGTTATTGTGATATAAAATTTTGGGGCCTATAATATAAGCAACAATTTTAAGTACAAATGTACAATATATAATTTAGTACACATCTATGGTCTTTACTTCTGATTAGATTTTAATTGCGTTATGTCGATCAGTATGAACTTGTGCGGACTTATGTTTAGCCTACATTTTAAATTTAAAAAGACTTTAATAGGCTTACCTTTAATTTTTCTAAATTTCTTATTTAAAAAGTTATAAGAAAAAATAACTTGTAGATTATTGCTACTTATTACAATTAATTTTGGCCTACTAATAAAGTTGTGTTATTTCCAGATTTAGCCTAGATAAAATTGCACATGCAAGGTTTTTAAGCTTAAAATGAAGTTTCCGATGTAACAAGGCAAATTATTTTCGTTCTCGTTCAATTTGTGGTTTTTTGTCGTTTTTTGTCGTTTTTTATTTTTTCGAAAAAAATTACGTTTTTCCGTTTTTTATGTTATTTTCATAGTTCTTTACATCGGTGTATAGAAGTAACTATTATAATAGTTGCCCCTGAAGAAATAACACCTACTTTCCATTCATTTAATCATTTATTCATTCATTCTATCAATTTCTATGGGCTTGTTGCGACCCTTCAAGAACCTACTTTTTGACTGCTACTTTTGATTTTTAGAAAACTTCTGCGCATTTAAGAAACTATTCTTATTAAAAATTCTTAAAAGTCTAACTTATAAATTTTGCATTAGAAATTCTCTTTGAAAAATACCCATGCATGTAGTTATTGATTTCCTGTTTTGCATTTTTCAACCTCTTGCTGCAAACATATTGGACCGTGGCCATCATGTTTTGCCCCTCCTGCAAAACTTTCTGCAGACGCCCATGGTCTGATGCAGTCCAATTGTAGGCTTAGGCTACTCCCAGACATGGCCAATCTTCAAAGAAAAGTCGATTCGAAACCAAAAGTTCACTCTGACAAAATATAGTGTCCGGTCCGATTTATAATTAGATCTAACTAGCACAACCGTGATAGATGGATAGAGAATAGGCGCGATACTCAAAACTAAAAACTGATTCAGAACAGTCTGTGATATGCGGATGTTTTACTCAAATGAATCGAAATTGTTTTTCACCAAGAACACGAGGGCATAGAAATTTAATCCGAATCTGTTGACATGTGACAGAACCAGGAACAACATCATAAATCACAAAATAAATAGCCTAATTGGAAATTAGGATGCAAAAGAAACTAGATAGTTTGCATTTTTCTAAAATAATAAAATAAAATTCGTGAATAAGCTCCCAATAAAAAATCAAGTGTTGACATTTTATAATATGATTATGAAGATATAATGGTGACCAAACTGACCATCAATGTATAGGCCTAATAACTGATAAATTACTAATGTAAATAAAGAACCCTGTTTTGCGGAACCATATGTTCCTTTGGGTTTACCTATTGACAACCTGCGCACAAATTTGTAAACTGTGAGCTTGTATTATTTTGTGGTGGTTTTCAATAAAGTTGATTGATTGATTGATTGATTGATTGATTGATTGATTGATTGATTGATTGATTGATTGATTGATTGATTGATTGATTGATTGATTGAATAATGCGAACATATAAGGTCTATTCGCAAATCAGGCTGAAACTATAAAATATTTTAGGTTTTTATTAGGTTGGAATGAACAACATGAGTCAGTCGATGAAAGTGCTCGAGAATACGAAAAGTCTATGTACTAGGAAGTTAAATTGGCATACAAATTGAATATTCCTAGCCTATGGGAACATGCGCGTGAAGGCAATAGGCCCAGATAGGCCTAACGGAAGACTGACCAGTGCCTAACCGATCAGAAATTTAGATCAGTGATCACGATTGATGAAGAGAATGTTAAACAGCAGGTAGCTTACTCTAAATAGATCTTGGCTAACAACGGAATTGTAGTTTACTTCCGGGATTAAGTCTTATAGGCCTACATGAAGTCACATTCACTCTCTCAGAAGATGGAGCTTTTCGTCATCGTAATACTTCTAAGTGTTACAGGTCAGTGTATGCAAATCACACGTGCTTTCAGCTACTGTAATTTTGTTAATGGGTAGTCTGGCTTAGTTTTTTAGTTTAAGAATTGAGCGGGAGGAAATCTCTGTCTTGTAGGCTACTCTACACTAAAATAATGTCATAGGGCCTATGACTCATATCTATAGGTCCTCTTACGAAAATCTGTGTGTCGTTCTCCCTATTGTATTTCTTTATTGTCAACTAAATTAAAATTAAATAGAAAGTATTATTATAACAAAAGTTCATATTAACACAGCATCATCATAACCCCCACCAGGGATGCTTTTAAGGAATTTTTAGAACTGCACCACAACTCCCTTTCTTTCCCATCCTCCATAGTAAATTAATTCCAAGCGGAGGACAATGACCTTTTTGCTAGTTTTAACTGCACAGAAGTGCTTCTACAACTGCACAAATCCAGTTAGAACTGCACATTTTGTGAACAACTGCACGTTAAAAAATGCCCTGAACCACCACCACCATCATCAGAATAATAATCATCATTATTATTTGTTTTATTTTCCTTGTAGGTGTACAAGCGAGCCAATTGGAAGGACCTGAGAACACATTGAGTGTTGTTGGCTCAACTGTGACCTTGAGATGTTCATCTCCATCTAGAAACTGTATCGGAATTGACTGGCAGAAATATCTTCCTGGTGCAAGTCCAATGACTATTTACAAGAATTCAAGGATGTTGAACGTTGTTGATAGAGATCGATACAGTGTCGACAATTCATCTGGATGTGATTTGGTTATTAGAAACGTTCAATTGACAGACGCCGGACGATTCATTTGTTCAGCTATCGTTGTATCAAGTCAAACAACAAAAACAGCTCACCTTATTGTATTGGGTAAGATATCTATTGTTTTAATTGAATATGGTTATAGTAATTCAAGCGAAACCTAGGTTTTTGTTTGCAGAGCATCACTCTTATAATTTATTCATCGTGTAGCCTATGATATACATGACATTGTAGGCCTATCGTATCGTACATGAGAATTTATGAAGCGTCTCTTCTGTCGTAGCTATTCATAGGCACTCTCAGCATAGCACCCAGAGGAAATAAGAGTCTCGTGTATGTATTGGTATGTGTATGAGAGGAGGATTATGTCAGTATAATTATTATCTGTTCTCGTATACATTTATTATATACCGAGTAGGCCTACATAATTATGTTTGCATGGATATGTTATGAGTGAATAATTGACTTACTGAATAACATATTACACAAACAATCACACATAAAAAAATACACAATGGACACATGCATGCACTCATACATAAAGAGTTTAGGGCTACTCTAGATAAGTAGCCGAGTCTTCACGCAATTACGTCCAATGCGCTGCAGCAATTATGGCTTAGGCCTTAGGCCTACCTTTAATTAGCAATAAAAGTTGATTTTGATTTTTTTAGATTACTCCAACACTCCATATTTTTCGTTAATTCTTTAGTGGTTCAGCATTTACTAAAACTCATCTTCTTTTGCTCCGCAACCCACTATATGAGTCACAAATCAGATATGGAAACGATTGCTAATAAATAAGGATTAGCCACTTGTTGTTATTTTTTGCTCGTTATGACACTTAACATCATTTCGGCTAGTTAGCGCGGAGAGCGCCTCTGAGTAGATATCTTGAAGAGGCGCTATATAAATTATCAGAATGAATGAATGAATGAACTGGAATTTACTTATCGATTAGAATTAGAATAAGTGAAATCCCCTAGCTGACAGAAAGCCTAGACCTACAAAAAAAACAATAGCCTACGACACAACTATAGGCTACTGTGAATTCCCGATCAGTGTTTTACTGTTTATCACCAGGCGGGCAATTCCTAATTTTTTAATTAAAACTTTCTGAGACCATTTTCCATCCAAGTCATTGGTCATTTCAAGAACAGCTTTCTCTTCCAACTCCACCCTGACGCGTTTGACCTTCCAATATAAAATTATTTGAACAGGTCGTTCATAGGCTATAATAATAGACCCTAACGAATAAGAAATTCTGACATTAAAATTTTCATACAAACTGGCTTCTCTACATTACCAACTTTTAGGACGCTCCGGTTTTGTTTTACTAACTTCTATTATTATGTGTGGCTGCAGAGACTAAGCCAAACTGTACGATAAACACGTCTATGGATGATACAGTCGAAGGTGATGAAGTGCAGTTAAACTGTAATGTCACATACAGTGCAACAAAGGAAGCATCGATTACGTGGGAAAGAGGGACAGAATTGCAGGCCGCTGTAGAAAATGGTTTGATACATTTTGTGGATAAAAGTTTAGTTCATCGTCGAAAGCTATTCGCCATTGCATGGGTTTCAACGTTGGCTGTATGCAAGTTGGATTGACGAAAAGTGATCAATTGTATGTTCGCTTTGTTACAAATTGTTTTTCACCAATCACCAGACTTGCAATTATTTCTATTTCCTTTATTAGATGGCATGTTACACATTCTTGCCATTAGGCCTATAATAAATTTTAAAACAATTATTCAGCTGGACTCAACAGCTAGTTATTTGAAAGAACATCCTTATTCTTTCCAATCCCCCAGTGTGCAGTCTGTGGTTTAACTGGTGTCTATATTGCAACATAGGGGTTTGCGATTTATAGCCTACTTTTGTACTAACGATCTGTTAGGCTATTTAAATTATTTCTCAATCACATGCATAGACCTCGGACTATGATGTGTGTTGCTAGGAACTCAGCACAGCTGTACAATAATTGCACGTCAGACTGAAACAACGAAAAGACCTGAAGCCCCCACAACCGTCGCACACAATGGAACAACAAACAACTTGAACCCTGAGATAACAACCAAAGAAACAGACAAAACTCCGATGCCATTGAAAACCATATGTCAATCTTACATCGTTGTTGCCCAAGTACCTGAGGTTCCATCTTTCACTTGCATCGTCTCATTTCCATTTGAAACTATTGATAATTATGGAGTTTCAATAGTGAGCTTGGCCACAAACACTCTAAATGCCACGTGTAAAACACCGGCCGTCAAAGTCCTCTGTAAGTATTTCATTCATGGTGCTAGAATGTCGCGAGAACGTTAATATCTGTTTGTTTTCTAGAATAATTATTATTATTTTTCGAACACTGGAATTTTATGGTCACCATTGTTTACACTGAACATGCAGATAAGAATGAGCTGATTGAATGCACTCATTGTTCGTTTCCCTTTAATCTTCATTATTCTTCATTACTCTGGCAACGGAGTTTTTTCTATTAACCTTGATTGCAGACAACAGGTGCAAGAGCACGATCAGCCTGAATTGAACTGGCCCGCCACAAATCCTTGCCGTGTTACAACCAATAGGGAAAAGTAATGTAATAAAATTGACAACAGTCTTCATTATACTAGTTCCACGTCCTATGCTCATCGTTGAAAGTTTTTGCTACGTACGTGTAGATGACTTTCATGCTGTTCACAGTTCAAATCCAGCTCTAATGACAGCAGATATCCAAGCAATCAGCTGAGTAATGCCTAGGCTATGCCTTTTGCGTTTAAAACTTAAAATAGTAATCTAGGTTAATCGAAAAAATTTATAAAGCTCACCTCGCAGTGTAGACTATTCAGAGGCGTTCCCAGCATGGTAGCCCCTTGGAAAAGTAAAGCATTGAGCGCTAAAGGATGTCGGAGGAAGTCCTAGTCTTGAGCTTAGAAAGTAGAACAGGAAGAAGTCTATTCCAAGTGGAATGTCTGCCACAATATATTATGCCATGCATTGATCTGACACCAAGATCTTCACAGAGCAATTGCACTGCGTTGAACCAAGACTGACCTAACACGAGGGACCAACCGACCAAGATATCCATACGGTCGGTATATTTAATGGTCTATGCACTAGTAAACAATGATGCAGTTTGTTTTTGTGTTTCGTGGATTTTTTAATTTTGCAAATATTTTCGAATTCGTATCACAATCTCTTGCTTCTGCCAGTGACACAGTTTTGCAAAGCAGTGGAAATCTCTAACAATAATACTGTGCTAACGGCCTAATGAACTCTGCACACAGTGCACAAACTAGTAGTTTTGAGTAGCATTGTCGATAACAGCTTGATTAAAAACGATTGCATTTGCATTCTGTAACATTTGTGTTCAAACCAACAGCGCTTCGGCATTAAAATCGAGACAATGGGGAAGTATAATTATTATGTTCCCTAACAACCTGCAACACGAATTCCTCGTCTTTCCTCTGCGTCTTCGAAACATATTGCTTGAAGACAATTATTCTATAAGTATAGAGCCCTAATTGTTTTTCGCATGATTGGGTTCAGAGGTATCTGACAACCTCTCTCAAAATGGCGATATAGGCTATCGGTCTAAGCTTGCAATAAAATTGGGTCTTTGTCTGACACTCTGTTTCAGATTCTGTTAGGAATGTTACTTTGTCGCCGTCGCTTTCTTATTACTCTTCTGGAAGTGTCATTAACTGCACGGCAAATGGACGACCGCCTCCAACTTTTAAATGGCAGGAAATGGACAACAATGGACTTTGGATGGATATTCGCAATATCGGCGGCAGTATATTTACTGTGACTGATGTTTCTTCCAATCGGTACAGATGTGTTGCAATGAATGTCGTGAGAAACAGGAGCTACAATGCGACTTCAGATGTGATCCTGGCTAACAACATAGAAGGTGGTAAGCATCTTGCATTGTAATTTCATTCTGTTTTCTTCAATTTCTTTAAGCGAAAATTGCGGATAGCATAAGTTTTCTTAGCCTACCACTGCAGCCACTGAGATTAGTAGGATATGGATTTTCTCCATTGGAGAAAATCCATAACCTACTATTTCGTTCCAATGATTTCTATAGCACAATGAACGTAGTTTTCACGACTTTTGTTCACCATTCACTTTCTGTTATGACACTTTTTTACGTAGCTGATAAAGCAGCGCAAGACTCAGCGTGAGTCTGGAATTAATGGTGGGTGATGTGGTGAGCAATTTTTATCTCTATGCTCAGGATTGTGTCTTCCAATTATAATTATTCTAGCGTTGGCTAGCCAGTGCAAAGGTTACGCATTTCCACATCTTCGAAAGAAGTCATTGTCTGAATGTTTGATAGCCGTTTGTCAGATTTTTACCAATGGCCAGTTTAATAGGATATCTTCAAAACCAACAGTCATAAACGTCGGCAGCTTTAACATACGTTCAGCCATCCGTCGCTCTGCCGTTTGGCCTATCTCAAACACGCGGTTTGTGCCCACTTGACCTGTGCCTTAGGTTTAGGCTTTATGACCTGATGTTAAAACATTGGTGATTTATGTAAACGACTCAAATTAATTACCTCGTTGCATTGATTTACGTAATCAACCGAAAAGAATCCGAGCGTGCTACCCTGCACACCCCTATAATAACAAGAAATCTGATCATGCAATGCTACACTGATTTATACATGCATGCATATAAATAAACTTAAGCCTACATACTTTGTAGACATAAATGCACTCGTAGTCTATATTTATCACATTGGTTCTACCATATTTAAGTAAAATTATCGGACATTCATAGCTTGGAAAGATCTGTTTCGGAGTTTAAAATGAGTTTTGCATGTCTATTTAACTGAACTTTTGTTGTATGCTGCATCAGATTCTACAACCATATCAGAAATTCATCTTCTACAGGGTGCGCCAAAAAAAAAGACCCCCCCTAGGTTTTTTGCCACTATCTTGGCCAAAATTAAGAATTTTCAAATGAAATTTTACAGGCTTATAGACAATTCATATTTACATATGATGGCCAGATTTCATCAACATATTTCAAACAGAACAAAAGTTATGCCACTTTTAGGAAGGTCACCCCCCGTTTTTTGACGTTTCAAAAACGAAACGCAATTTGTTAAGGTTTTTTGCGAATATCTTGGCCAAAATTTAAAAAATCGAAATGAAATTTTACAGTCTTATAGACAATTCATATCTACACATGGTGGCCGGATTTCATTACAATATTAAATACTGAACAAAAGTTATGCCACTTTTAGTGAGACCACCCACCGTTTTTTGACGTTTCAAAAACGAAACGCAACAAAAAGTGACAAAAACACGATTTTTTAAGTCTCATCACAAATAACTGTTGTCAAATGAACTTGGTAGTGTTTCCCAACTTGTGTTCAATGTGCCCACCACCCGTGCCAAAACTTATTTTGAGTCTCTATGAAGAGTTCTTGATGGACCTGTTGATTATCTGACAGATTCATTATTATTTCTTATTTTAAGAATTTGATTGTCATCTTGCTAAGTGACTTCTCAGTGACGTGCAGCTACGCTGGTACCCTGTTTCTTTTTTAAATAGTAATAATAATGATCATTTGGCAATATCAAGGCTATTTGATAATAATTATTTGAGATGAGACTTAATAAAATCGTGTTTTTGCTGCGTTACGTCTCTGAATAGCCAAAAATTGGGGGGTGGCCTCACCAAAAGTGGTATAACCTTTGTTGTTTTGGAAATATTTTGATGAAATCTGACCATCATATGCAGATATGATTTGTCTTTAAGCGTGTAAAATTTCATTTCGATATTCTTACTTTTGGCCAAGATATTGGCCAGAATAATTAGATTGGATTTTTAATACTTTTTGTTGCGTCGCGTTTTTGAATCGTCAAAAAACGGTGGGTGGCCTCACTAAAAGTGGCATAACTTTTGTTCTGTTTGAAATATTTTAATGAAATTTGGCCATCGGGTGTAAATATGAATTGTCTTTAAGACTGTAAAATTTCATTGTGAAATTCTTACTTTTGGTCAAGATATTGGCAAAAATCTTAGGGGGGGTCTTTTTTTTTGGCGCACCCTGTATATACAACAATGATGGTCGCAGCTGGTATCCTACTTCTTGTCATATTGCTTATCATCTGCTTCTGCGTTCGGACGTGTCCTGGATACAAGTGTTGCCATTCAGGAAGCAAGTCAAAGGGTACCGTAACTGTTCGTTTTATCATTTTCACATCTGTGGAACAAGATCATAGGCTAATTAGGCTTACAACGCACGCCTCATTACGACACGAATTCTGTTGCGATGTGGTTAAAGAATATGGCATCTTTGTGAGGTGGTGGATGATACATCTTAGAAAGGAGAAGTTCTGGAAAATTCTTTAAAATAGTTAATTGTTGTATTCTTAATTTGCAAATGACTTGATTTAGGAGACGAGGATGTCATTGACATCATATTGATTAACCATTTGAGATTATGTTACAAGGAAGAGTTCTGGATTTCCCACTTTGACGATTGCTTACTTTTCTTTTGCCTATGACCTCCGAATCAAATCAAATCAAATTTATTTACTTCTTGCCTAGTAGACCTATCTCTAAACAACTTCCGCAACTTGCCGCAGCATCGGCATAGACCCTATAGGCCGTTAGCCTCTGTTTTCTGAGTGCAAAACATCATGTGGATTCCTAACTGCCTAAGACCTTAGGCTAGTGTCATTTCCAAAATTACACTAAGGTCTTTGTCACATGAGAAATAGATGTGTCTAATTTTGCATAGACTAATAGTGAAACTCGTAAAGAGTAAACTAGTGCAGTCTTGGCCCCTTGGGAACTGCATATACAGATTTAGTATATGGGTTTCACTGGTTTTTCCCAAAAAAGTTGCTAAGCAAACATTTTATATCACGAGCATATGCTTTATGTTACGAGCTGAAATACTAAACGATATTGACCTTTGTTTGTTTTCAGATAAAATATGGTTAGTCAATTCACGTCTTTACTTTCTAGTTTATTTTAGAACCATTCGAAAACTGATGACAGTTTTGAATTTATATTGGCATTTTGTTAACTTTGCCAGAGATTTAATTAAATTGTATTTATGAAAAAGTTATATAGCAATAGTTGCTTTGTCATATAGGCTACAACAATACTGCCTGCTCAGTATCAAACTGGGTCTTGAACAAGTTTTTTCAAGGAGGAGTTTTCATTTCCATCCATGGCAAACAATCAACCTCTGGAATTCTGAAATTTCGATTTAGAATGAGGAGAAAATATTATGGTTCAACAAATTTTTAAGTACAGCTTCAATTCAGAGGATTGTTGATTGATCTATAGTGCAATATATACATGGTGGGCCACAAAAAGACTAACGAAGAGTTTTTGCCAATATCTTGGTCAGATGTCAGAATTTCTAAATGTAGGCCTAATTTTACTGGCTTAAAGATGTCATATTTACACAGCATGGCCAGATTTAATCAAGATAGTTCAAACAGAGCAAACGTTATATGACTTTTAGTGAGACCACCCACTATATGTTTGACGATTTAAAAACGTAATGCAACAAAAAGCATCAAAAACGATTTTATTGAGTCATCTCTCAAATAACTGTTCTCAAGTGAATTTGATAGTGCTTTCCAACTTGTCGTCTGTTTAGAGTGCAATGGCGCCAACTCCATGGCTATAAGCATTGGAGTTAGAACCATTGCACTCTAAACAGACGTTGTGTTCAATGTGTCCACCAAGAATGCTTAAACTTGTAAGGAGTCTGTAAAGTTCATGATGGCCTTGACTGCCGCCTTGTCGAATGTCGATATGTTCCAGAGGCAAATCGTCCAAGATAATATCCACAGCAAGAATCACTTCTCCTATTGTTCTACAGGCCAAAGGTCAAACTAGTGCAGTCCGTTATAGACCTGTATTTGGTTGTAGCTTTTTAAGTCTATGATGTTGATGCAACATATTACTTTTAATGCAACACATAGGTCTTCTGTTTGCACAGTCTGCATGGTATTAGGCTACTTGCATTGGTTTTAATGCTTATTAGTTTGCTGTTTATAGGGATTTTAAGCTTACTCTCTATAGGCCTATATGTAATTTATAGCCTTCTGTGTGAACCGATTGTAAGCAGTGCTTGTAATCTGCATTCAGTACGTGAAGACTCACTGAAGAGTATTATATTTTGCTTATAAATATGTCTGATACAGTGCATTTAGCATAATAGGCTATATGCCTACAGCGCTATTGCTTTTGAATATAGGCTACATGTATAATAGTTAAACTGAGCTGATACATTACATTATTTTATAACAGCGGACAGAATCAAGATATCTACAGCAACGTCAATCAGGTGCAACATTTTTTACTTACTAAACACCAAAACACATTGCGAATGTAAGTTGCATAGGCCTAGGCCTAAGGAATGGTAAAATCCTTCCTATGCATGGCATACAAGTATCACTTACTGATAGCAAATCCATGTCAGCATGTATGTAAAGAGTGAGTCGTAACTAATGCGAGGTGTGACAATTATACAGGCGTTCAATTATCTTAAACATTTTTAAAATTCTTAGTCTAGCGTCGACGTACAGATTTTACAGATTTTTGGCCCTACTACAATGTGCCGATTAAACTGGAGCGACTAACAATGCATGCGGATTAATTATACATGTAGGTTGGAGAACAGGAGTCCGCATACGCAAGCTTGGGAGCAGATAGAGGCGAAAACGAGTATATGTCGATCGAACAAAGACAGAAGGCAAAGCCAAAGAAAAAGAAACGGTAGACAGTTACTGTAGTCGAAGTTGTAACACTTCGTAATTATCGTAACAAGTTTAAAGTGCAAAAAATATCTTTTGCAAAACGTTCTCACTACCGTAATTATGAGATATTCTCGGCACCACTTTTTGTATTTAACTTGCTGTGAAACAATATTATGAAAATTGCCTTTCCCTTATGATCTAGACCACCAAATGTCACCCAATGTAAGAAAATGCAATTTTGACTTTCAATTTCGTCTAAAATCGATGAACAGTGTAATTTTATAAGCGCACCATTTGCATTCAAGAATAATTATACTGAAACAGAAAACAACAGCAACTTATTTTTACCAAATTCTGGAAAGGGAGACGTTTTCGTCTCCATCAAAGCAAAACAATCACCACCTGAAATTCTGATATTTTGATTTTAGATGAGACAAAATATAATGTTTCAAAACATTTTGAAGTAGCCTACAGCTTCTATTCAACGCATAATTGATTGGTCTGTGGTGCATAGAATCATTTGCACAATATAGAGCGGTACCTTTGAAGACAGACCTGTAATACTTGACCTTGAGCTGTTTCTTTTTACAACAGGGATGAACAGCCGCTGCGAGAGAAACCAGATATCTCCAGAAATGTCAATCAGGTGCAACATATTCAAGTGGTATCTGCTAACAGCATGCCATTTTTAATACATATTTGCAAAATTTTACATTTGCAAAATTAATAGTAAAATTCTTACTAACATATAATATGCATCGAATTCTAGTAAGATAGTGTTTGCTAATAGCAAATCCATGTCAACATTTATGTGAAGCGCAAAGTTCTCTCGGATGAAATAGAATTTCCGGTCCAATAAGTAATTAGTCCTGCCGTATAAAATGGACAGAGAATACCATCAGTGATGATAATGCGAGCTGTAACGATAGGCCTACTGACGTTCAAATCTTTCTTAAAAATTGTGTTGAAGGCATTTAATTTATAGTCCCCCTTCATATTTTAAGAATTTATATAGCGCCTCTTCAAGAAATCCACTCAGAAGCGGCCTTGACCCTTGGCCTATAGATTTAACAGATGTTCAATCCTACTGTGGTGTGCTGACAAGTCTGCAACAATAAAAACTGTTCTACATTTTATTATAGGTGGGAGAAAAGGAATCAGCCTACGCAAGTTTGGGAGCAGACAGAGATGCGAACGAGTATATGTCGCTTGAACAACGACAGAAAGCAAAGCCCGAGAAAAGATACAAACCCTAGACGACGTTGTAGCACTTCGTAGCTTAACTTAGAGTGCACAATAAAATATCGGTAGGCCTCCCACAAGTAAACGAACCTCAATAACTCAGTTGTTGCTATTGTGGGTCCTCAATGTGAAATCACCTTCCCTCTGGGATTTGTGGTAGGATTCTGGTAGGAAAAACACCTTCATTTTCTCGCTGATTGAAGACATTTCTTTTTCATGTGCCTGTCACGCTGAGAGCGCCTCTGAATAGCTCTGCCGTAAAATGCGCCTTATAGGCCTATAATGATGTTAATATTTGGTTAGATTAGATTAGATTGCTTGATAATTTTTCGCAACACAATACATCGAAGCAATTACTCCAGAGTCAATGAGCAGTGTATTATTTTAGAAGCGCATTACTTAGGAATAGCCTACAATTAGTGATTAATTTTTTGTCACTGATATGCTTGAACAGAAATGAACCAACTATTTTTAGTAAATTCTGGAGAGACAAAACAAGGATAAACAATAGATGTTCTTTTAACAAATTTTCATTATATTATTGCTAAATGTGTTGACTGTGTGTGAAGTAGCCTAGTGAAGTACGGACACAATTAAATGCAATTCACTCAATGTGAAACATTCTCGTTTAATAGTGGACGTCTACGTTTTTGCAAATACTATTGTTTTGTAGAAAGGCAAGTTTCACTATGTTTGGTAGCGCTTTATTTTGTAAGCCCTATGTTTCATTTATAGATGGCTTTCGTAGCGATAGACGCTCAGGTTTTAGGTCAGTGGGTGAAGTCGCATTACATAGTACAGTATTACATAGGCCTATGCATATTATGTCCTCCATTTCGTTCCTACCCTCTCTGTTTCTATCTCAATCCATCTTCGCACCTCTACTCTGCCTAACCTCGGACGCAGCATTTCACCAAAGATTAAAACCGAACATTTTGAACTACGCAACAATTCATCTGGTCACCTGGTGCCGTCAGCTCCTGGAGCTCTGGCGAAAGCCCTGATGTACGCGACAATTAGGACTATGAAAATCCTGCTCCGGTCCCTTTCATCTCATGACCACTTTTAGCCTAGCCTATCATAGTCGATTTCCAATGCAACACTATCAGATTGTTCATCTTCGGTAGGTAAAGTAAGCCTAATTATTACGAAATCTATTCTAGCAAGAGCCTCTGCGCTCTCAGAGTACGAGCTCAAAAGGACTGAATCAAGCATGTATATAATATATCCATGTAAAGAATTATTAGGCCTCATGTACAATTGCACATTGAGTCCATTTTGTTCTCCCAGACATAGCCAGTCTTCCAATAAAAGCCAATTCGAGCAAGACATATTTTTCGGTTCAATTAGTAACTAGTGAAAGATGGATAGAGAATACCATTGTGATGACATCACAATACTCAGAACTAAAAACTTATTCAGTGCAGTCTGTCATAAAAATTATGCGAATGTTTTACTGAAACGATTCGAAATTGTTATGTAGGCCTACCAATAACACGGAGATATCGATATTTAATCCGAATCTGTGAACATGCCATTGGACATTCAACCAGTAAGACATGATAAAAGGAATAATTGGAAATTTAGATGCAAAATAAACTAGACAGTTTTTGTTTACATAATACATTACACAGGCTTACTAAATTCGTGAATAATGCAAAACAGGCATGCAGGACCTGAGCCCCACCGTTTTGCAAGCAGGTTTGCATGACTAAGCTTATCTCTTTATTTTCATTTAAGCTTATTAACATACCAGTCCTGCAACGCATACATTCACAGACACGCACTATATACTAGCACACACACTCATTCACAATAATATTATTATTATTTGCCACACAAACACACACACGCGTGCGCGCGCGCGCACACACGCACACAGACACACACACAAACACGCGCGCGCGCACACACGCATGCCAGAGCAAGGACGAAATACACATTATGCAAATTATTTGCTATTTCCTCGAGCCCTGAAACGCACTGACATACATGTAGGCCTACTATATGGGCCCTCTAGAAAATTAAAAACTGTACTTGTTATCTAGGCCTAGGCCTAGGCTACTGATTTTTGGCTTCCACGTAATTTTTGTGATGATATCGTTTTATAATTATTACCCTTGTTTTGATACTGTCTTTAAACTTTCATATTTTCAAACGTCTTTGAAAAAATCAATGGTCTAAATTTCCAGATTTGCATTTGCACGTTTTTTGAACGACATTTATTGCGACCATTCTGCATGGATATCCAAGGGCGTCTATGAGTAGGCTTACGGATCAGGAACGATGGATGTGTAAATAGTTGACCAAGTTCTTTATGCACAGTTATTTTACAGCGCATCATAGTGTAGAGTACGTGTGTTTCAACTCGGAAAGGACATGTAACGCAACGGCAAGTAAGCTTATACATGTAAATGCATGTCCATTGTCCACACACGTTCCAGAAGCATAGAACTTAGGCTAATTCAATAGACTCGGTAGGTGATTTACATAATTTATAGTGCAACTGTTTTTCTTGCTCGGTAGATGACGCTTTCTAGCATACACACTACACTATACGCAAGACGTTTGCAGTTGGATTGTTTGACTCATTTTTAACAGTTGATTTTTGTGAAGACTTAGGCCTATAATAATAGGCCTACATGTAGTATATACGCCAGAATGCGGATATGCACATGGTTAATAAAGAACATACTTACTTACTTACTTATTTGCAAACCATTCATTGAATAATCGCTGGATAATGTTCGAAGCGGGTTGTAGTAAAGGCTTAAAAACCATTATTACATGTCTATTTTTGTAAATCAGGCTGAAGCTATAAAATATTTTGAGTTTTTGATATAGGTTGGACGATGGAAAACATAAGTAAGTCGATGAAACAGCTCGATAATACGAAAACGTTATGCACCAGGAAGATTAAACAGCATGCGAATTGAATATGCCTAGCCTATAGATGAGAACATACGCATGCAGGCAATAGGCCCAAAAAAACAGCCCCGCAGATCAGAAATTTAGATAAATGGTGACGATTGATGCAAACAGATTGTTTAAAAGTTGGCAGCTCAGGCTACTAGTTCTTGGCTAACCACATAATATTATAGTAGTTTACTTCCTGGATGATCCAACAAAATTGCTTTAGCTCTATCAGAGGATGGAACATTTCGCCATCTTAATATTTCTCACTGCTACAGGTCAGGGGATACAATGAATCGATCATTCAACTACTCTCATTTTATTAATTAAAATATAGTCTGGCTTAGTTTATCTGAACATTGAGCTAGTGAAATCTTTGTCATGTATTCTACAATTCTCATGTAGGCCTAAATCCTCTTACGAAGGTGAAGTCTGTCTGTGTGTCGTCCTTATTTCATCAATTGCTGAGTCATATAAAACTATAATAGAAACTATTGATAAGAAAATTACTTATTAATATAGAATTGTCATCATCATCATCATCATCATCATCATCATCATCATCATCATCATCATCACCACCACCACCATCATCATCATCATCATCATCATCATCATCATCATCATCATCATCATCATCATCATCATCATCATCAACATCATCATCGTACTTGTTTTGTTTCCTCATAGGTGCACAAGAAATTCAAATGGAAGGACCTGAGAATACAGTGAGCGCTGTTGGCTCCAATGTCACCTTGAAATGTTCACCACCATCTAGAAACTGCAACGGAATTGACTGGCAAAAATACGTGGCTGGTGCAAGTCCGGTGACTGTCTTCAAAGGTCCAAGAACATTTTTGAACGTTGTTGATAAAGATCGATATAGTGTCAACAGTTCTTCCGGATGTGATTTGATTATTAGAGACATTAATTTTACAGATGCTGGGCGATACATTTGTTCAGCTATCATTTACTCAAGTCAAATTACAAAAACCGCTCACCTTATTGTATTGGGTAAGTTTTCTGCTGTTTTAATTTATTCTGGTTATGGTAATTCAAGCAGAACCTAGGCTATTTTTAAGGACCATCAGTCACATAATTTTTTCACTGTATAGCCTACATGGATCGTATCATATTTGAGAATTTAAAACGCGCATTTTCTGTTGGGGCTATTGAGCATGCCATGGTACCGAGAAACAGAAGACCCTCGTTTGCATATTCTATTCTATTCTGTTTTTGAATTTATAAAGCGCCTCCCAGAGTACAATCTAATCAGAGTGCGAATAACTCCTGGAAAAAGAAAAGTCTTAAGACATCTGGCAGAAAAAGTAAAGCCTCCAGATAAAATCTGAACACGAATAATAGTAGGAAGGCCATTCCACAGTAAATGACAGACAGAGGCAAAGGCGCGGTGTTGGGCTGTGGCAGTCCGAGATCGTGGAACAAGAGGATCATGACGGTCTAAAGAGCGGAGAGGACGGCCAGCGGTAGCTGAGAAAGGCTTCCTAATGAGATCACAAAGGTAGCGAGGCGCTAGACCCAAAAACATCTTATAGGTGAGAAAAAGAATTTTAAATAATAGGCTATATTTAAATTTTATATATATTTAAATTTATATATATGTGACTCGTCATGACGAAATGAGTCGTAAGTCGACAATGCAGAAAGTTGCAAATCGATTTTAAAAGTGTCCAATCTTCAAATTATTGATTTTTCCATGTTTCCTTTTTGGAATCTATATAATGTCTCAATAAAATATTAAAACTGACTTTATTTTGATATTTTTAACATGATATTTGTGCAGATTAGGTGACCAATAAGATTAAAATCCTTAATTTGTTTTTTAAATCGCGTTTTTTCCAACATTTTCTGTTAGGCAGGTCGATCGATTAAAAATGTTATAGCTCCACAAGCACTTGGTCGATTTTGATGCATAGCAGCTCATTTTGAAGGTAATTTAACATGGAATAGCGTAGAATACATAACTCAAAATACTCAAAAGGGCCTAACGCCTCATTTTGTTATGACGGGTCACATATAAGCGTAGGCCAATATAATCTGTTTAATGTCCGTCCGTGAACAGTCATTATTTGCCATGCACATAATTATGATAATTATGTTTGTATAGACATGTTTATACATGAATAATTGTCTAGGTGTGACAGGTGTGTGCATAATATGCGTGCATGGATTAATCCTGTGCATTTGCGAAGTATGCCCCTATGGATATAAGTGCGTTCATGTATGTACACAAAAGCACACACGATTTTATATAGGCCTATATCATTGTTTTGTGTGTGCGTGCGTATGCATTCTTGTATGAAGAAGTAAGTAAGTATTGCGTTCTTTACATTTTCATCTAATAAAAATATAAATTGCACTTTTAGGTGTAGCCTACTCATCAATTAGGCCCATATAATATAAGCTTACATAGGCTATAAAAAGTAGTCCCCTTGAAGACGCGCTATTCACTTAATGAATGAATGGATTTTTATTATATTAAATACACAAATAATTACGCATAAAAATACCAAATGCACAAGTACATGCATTCATACATAAAGACTTTACGGCTACTCTGGAGGAGTTACAGTCTTCACGCAAGGTCTTCCAATAATTAAAAAAAATAACGAGATCCCGTCTAACTAGCCCGGAGGGCTAGCCAACGAGGATGAAGTGTTAGCGACTTCATTTTCAAGGCCTCGGCATATGAGGGCGGTGGCCAATCCTCTCCCTCACCGTCTCATTATTCACCGACCGTGAGGTCAGTGTACTCATCATAGCCAGTAGTGTAGTCCTAAAAATGAAGTGTGGGAACGCTCTTTATAAAAATATTACTATTAGTAGTATTATTATATTCCATTATCCCTGGAAGAAGTGGGGGAACAGATCATTCGTATAGTTATATTATAGGCCGTATCGACATGGGCTGAGTTTATCACGGGTTAGGGGGGGGGCTAAACCACCGCCCAAATTCAGCTTTTTTACCATAAAATTTTTATCTTTTTCGGGTTTAGCCCCCCCCCAAGCAGGCATTAGTCCCCCCAAGAACGGAAACCAAAATCCGCCCATGCGTATCGAGTAACAAATTGTGATACTAAAATAGGCTACTCATAAAAACTGGTTTCGCTACATTACCAACTTTTAGGATGTTCCGGTTTTGTTTTATTAACTTCTATTATAATGTGTGTCTGCAGATACACAACCAAACTGCACGATAAACGCGTCTATGGATGACACGGCCGAAGGTGACGAAGTGCAGTTAAACTGTATTGTGACAAATTACATTGCAACAAAGGAAGCATCGATTGCGTGGAAAAGAGGGACAGATTCGCAGGCCGCTGTAGAAAATGGTTGGATACATTTTTTGATAAAAGTTTAGTTTATCGTCGAAAGCTATTCGCCATTGCATGGGTTTCAACTTTGGTCGAATGCAAGTTGGATTGACGAAATGTGATCAATTGTATGATCGCTTTGTTGCAAATTCTTTTTCACTTATCATCCGACTTGCAATTATTTCTATTTCCTTTATTAGATGGCGTGTTACACATTCTGCGCTTTCATCTTCTGAGGCAATTTTTGCCATTATAATTAATTTAAAAACAGTTATTCAGCTGGACTTTAACAGCTAGTTGTTTGAACGAACATCCGTATTCTTTCCAACTCCCCCCCCCCAGTGTGCATCTGTGGTTTAACATGTCTGGTGTCTAAGCTTATATATTGCAACATATTATGGGTCGCAATTTAAAGCTTACTTTTGTATAAGAGCGTTCTTCTATTTAACTTATTTTCCAATTGCACGTATATTGTATATACCTCGGACTATAATGTGTGTTGCTAGGAACTCAGCGCAGCTGTACAATAATTGCACTTCAGCCTGAAACAACGAAAATACCTGAAGCACCCACAACCGTTACATACAATGGAACAACCTTAGCAAGCAATTGGAGCTCTGGGGTCACAACCAAAGAAACAATCAAAACGCCGATGCCATTGAAAACCATATGTCAATCATACTTCGTTGTTGCTCCAGCACCTGAGGTTCCATCTTTCACCTGCATCGTCTCATTTCCAGTTGAAACTAATGATAGTGGAAAACCGATTGATGGCCTGGCCACAAACACTCTAAATGCCACGTGTAAAACATCGACCGTCGAAGTCATCTGTAAGTATTTCATTCATGATGTTGAAATCATTTCGGTGAGAATTTTCATATCTGTTTGTTTTCAAAATATGCTTATTAGAAAGCTGTTGATGAACATTTGATCAGTTCTCTAACTTTATATTCACCGTTTTTACATGGATATCAGAGTGAATATTATTGCTGGGGTCTATTTATTGTTCGTTTCTTTTTACTCTTTTGAAAGTGTTTTTCCACTATATCCTGGTTACAGACAAGAGATGATCACGGAGCCCAAGATAGCGGCCCTGCCTGAACCGACGCGGCCCGGCCGGTATCCCCCAAATCCTTATCGTGTTGCACCCAATAGTGAATTATTACATGGTGATCAAATTGTCCTGATAGTTAACAGTTCTATGCTCATACTTGGAAGTTTGCTACTTTGGTGACTTTCATGCTGTTCACATGTCAGATCCAGCTTTTATGATAACAGATAATTATATCCAAGCAGTAACCTGAGTACTAATGCCTTCCGATTTGAAAAATTAAAATACTAATCGATTCGTAATTATTCATAAAGCGCCTCTCGCACAGTATAGGCCTACTATTCAGAGGCATCCTCGTCAGGGAAGACCCTGTTTAAAAGAAACGGGGTCAATGCGAGATATCAAGATGATTTGGAGGGAAGTCCAAGTCTTGAGCTGAGCCAGTAGAAGAGAAAGCGATTCATTCCACGTGGAGGGTCTGCCAAAGTAGGCCTACATGCCCTGTATTGATCTGCCGCCAAGATCTTTCTACAGCAAATGCGCTGCATTGCAGCATTGAGCCAAGATAGACCTAACACGATGGATCCATAAGGTCGGTAGAGGGCAAGGTTGCCAAAGGACGAGAAGATGCTGCACAGAAGTTTGCGCATAAAGTCGGATAGATTTGCGGTGGGGACAAGGCAAAGTTGCGGTAGTGCACCAGTAGCAAAAAGGATCTTATAATTATTATTAGATAAGATAGATGCTAACTAGAGTAAAACTTCAGCCGCAAGTGGAAATATGAGTAAGGTTCGCAAGTGAACAACGATGCAGTTTGTTTTTGTGTTTGATGGAATTGTTTATATTTTACTAACATTTCCAAATTTGCGTCACAAATCAAGTATGCAATCTCTTGCTTCTGCCAGTTACACAGTTTTGCTCAAAACAATTGTGGAAATCTTTAACCTCAATATTATACTGGGCTCTGGACCTACTGACATCTGCACAAACTGCCGTAGTATTTTAGAGTCGCATTGTCACTAACTGCGTGCAGTTTTTAAAATAATCTATTGCATTTGCATGCTGTAACATCTAGGCTATATTCAAACCATCCAGCGGTTGACGCATCCACAATGTCCAGCATTGCAATCGTGCTACGGTCAAGCATTTAATTATTACATGTATGTTGCCCAATGACTTGACTTGAGCTTCTCATCCTTTACTCTGCGAAACAAATTGGATGAAGGCTATAATTCTAGGCTATATAAGCTTAATTGTTTTCGCGTGATTAGCTTCAGTGGTGTCTGATAAATTATCTAGAAGTGGCGATATAGGCCTATAATTGGCCTAAACACTAAAATTGGGATCTATGTAGGAAATTCTGTTTCAGATTCGGTTAGAAATGTGTCTTTGTCGCCATCTCTTCCTCGCTACTCTCCTGAAGGCGTAATTAATTGCACGGCAGAAGGACGACCGTCTCCAGCTTTCAAATGGCAGGAAATGGTAAACGGTGGAACTTGGATGGATATTCAGAGTGGCTCTGAATTAAATATGACCAATATTTTATCAAAATGGTACAGATGTGTTGCAATGAATGTCGTGAGGGACATGAGCTACAATGCGACTTCAGATGAGTTCCAGGTTAACAACACAGAGAGTGGTAAGTATCTTGCATCGCAGTTTCATTCTGTTTCCTTCGATTTCTTCTTTTAAATACAGATAGGCCTACCATCAGTTTCCTTAGCCTACCCCCGCAGCCACTAAGATTAGAATATGAATGCTATTCCAATAGCAATTTGGTAGCCTGCTATTCCTATCTGATGACTTCTATCGCACCATTATCAAACTCCCGCTACTTGTCCACGTATATTCCTTCTCGTTGCTTGCGCTCATCGGGTGTCTTTTATATGAGCCCCGATGCAGAACAGTTACGCTGCTATGGGCTCGCGTGCAGTTCATGCCTCTGCACTCAGATAATGGACTCGACTTCCGCTCTCTCTTCGTATTATAATAGGCCTACCTAAATTTCATTTCTTTCCCCTCAAAGCGTTTTCAAAACTCATTACTTCTCCTTGGGTGTCAAGCAAATGGGTCTCTAACTGCATCTTCCTCTGGCGGCTGAATATCCGCACCTTAGATTCACATTTCGGTGTGACCTTGCGAGCGTTTCAAATTTATTTTATAATACTAACAAGGGAAAAATAGCAATTATAATAATTTATAATAAAAGATCACCCGGGTGTGCTGAAAATATACACGATTCTTACACGTCAACTGAGCATAGCATGGAACCACTAGGGTTTTTCAATCCTTACCTAGCCTACTTCTTTGGAGATTATCCCAGTCTTGACCAGAT